>NW_026844811.1:18472518-18513094 GCF_025583915.1 Anolis sagrei ordinatus | reverse complement strand
GATGCCCTCACTGCGGGAGAAGATGTGGGTCAAGAATAGGGCTCTACAGTCACCTACGGACCCACCCTGGAAGATTATCCTACTCGGACAACGAAGGAGCGCCTAAGTAAGTAAAAGTTTACCCACAACCTTATGCATTTTGTAAAATTTAAAAAAGACTTTTTCAAAAAGCTAAGGCAACGCCTGATAACCAAGCAAGTATATATATATATATAGAGAGAGAGAGAGAGAGAGAGAGAAAGAGGATTGACTTCCCTTTCACCCAGGAGCTATTTTGGATGAATTCATTTCTGTCCATGATCCCTGACCCTGGCCCCGAAGCACAGACCTTCAAGGCTCTTTCTCCAATGTTGCAGGAAATTGGACTTTATGGCTCTCCGCATGGCTTCCCTTGCGCCCTGATGGTTATTTAACATGAAGTAATCTATCTGAAAGTATGGCTGGAAGGAAGCACAAAGGATTTGGGGGAGAGGGGGGGAATTGAGCAGCCTTCTACTGGATTTATTTTCACACACCTACAGAAACAAAGGAAGAAATAACACTAGATGCTTTAAGGATTTCCTTTCTGCAAGAGGACTGTAGGCAACACCATATCCTCAAATATTTCACAGGAACATGTGAAGAAAGGATAACAATCTTGGAAATGCATGCCATCACCTTATAAATCGTATATTTTCAAAAATGCAAATGGCAGGTTCTCATGAGACACATTGTGTAAACTCAATGACTGTGTCGTGTAATGATGCACGTCTAAAGAAACTGAATGACTGGCGCAAAATGATGCCTGTCTAAAGAAAGTGGATGTGTTGCAAAATGATGCGTGCCTAAAGAAACTGAATGACTGCGTCGCGAAAGAAAGCACGTATAAACAAACCGAATGACTGTTTTGCAAAATGATGCACTTCTAAAGAAACGGAATGACTGTGTTATGAAATGAAGCACGTCTAAGTAAACTAAATGACTGTGTCACAAAATGATGCACATCTAACAAAATTGAATGACTGTGTCATGAAATTATGCATGTCTAAGGAAACTGAATGACTGTCGAAAAATGATGCACGTCTAAAGAAACTGAATGACTGTGTTGCAAAATGATGCACATCTAAAGGAACGAATGAATGTGTTGTGAAATGATGAATGTGTAAAGAAACTGAATGACTGTGTCACAAATGATACACATCTAAAGAAAATGAATGATGGCATCGCGAAATGGTGCACGTCTAAAGATACTGAATTACTGCGTCACAAAAAAACTGAATCGCTGTCGCAAAATGATGCCCGTCTAAAAACGTGATTGACTGTGTTGCAAAATGATGCATGTGTAAAAAACTGAATGACTGTGTTGCAAAATGATGCACGTCTAAAGAAACTGAATGACTGTCACAAAATGATGCACGTCTATAGAAATTGAATGACTGCCACAAAATTCTGCATGTCTAAGGAAACTGAATGACTGTGTCACGAAATGATGCACTTCTAAAGAAACGAAGTGTCTGTGTCATGAAGTGATGCATGTGTAAAGAAACTGAATGACTGTGTCACGAAATGATACACGTCTAAGGAAACTGAATTACTGTGTCATGAAATGAATTACTGTGTTGCACATAAAAAGAAAAGGAATTACTGTCGTGAAATGATGCACGTCTAAAGAAACTCAATGACTGTGTCATGAAATGATGCACACCCAAAGAAACTGACTGACTGTGTCGCGAAATGATGCACGTCTAAAGAAACTCAATGACTGTGTCGTGAAATGATGCACATCCAAAGAAACTGAATGACTGTGTCGCAAAATGATGCATGCCTAAAGAAACTGACTGACTGTGTCGCGAAATGATGCACGTCTAAAGAGTGTGTCACCGGTTTGAAATGTCTGAAAAGCTCTGCATCGGGGACTCCTGTCCCAAAGCGAGGCAACTTTCTTTGCTCTATCTACTCTCTTATCTGAGATGGATACCTTTTTTAAACCTTACCATATTTATTGTCCTGCTTCCTACGATAAGCTCATAGCACCAACACACACAAACAGTGTTCCCAACAGCATGGGGAGTAAAACAAGGGTAAAATTACAAAATACAAAGCAATGGCTGTCGAAGGAGATGCAATAACGCGCTGCAAAACCCTTTCCGCCCCTGGAGAAAGGCAGAGCTGTTTCTTCCCCACGCAGAAATCTTTCAAAGCAGCCATTAGTCATCGTGAAGTTTCCTTTCTGTACAGAGAGCCTCATGCTGTGGCATCGCAGGGTCAAGCCCTTTGCAATTTGCAAAATGGAAAGAGTTTGAAAGGTGGGTAACCTAGTTACAGTCTCCCATACAAACTCGCCAAAGATCTCCTATATGTTCAAGAACCTGCTTTGTTATTTGTTCTAGATCTAAAGAAGCTTTGTTTGTTGGTTGGGTTTTTTTTTGGGGGGGGGGTCCTATTCATTGGGAACAGAAAAAGGGGAATTGAACACTGAGGCAAGTGCCAACATATGATCACACACCAATTCAGCCTCATTTTCCTCCCTGGGCAACAATCCTCATCACGACGGAGGCAGCAGATGGCAATATCCTGAGATGCCAAGGATGCCTGAGAATGAATGACAGATCGAGCTCAAGTGTAAACACTAAACCAGGCCTGAGAAGGATGTTTATTTATTTATTGTGTTATTGAGTGAATTGAGAGTACAGTTAAAATGTATTAATGACTGTGTCACGAAATAATGCACGTCGAAAGAAACTGAATGACTGTGTCGCGAAATGATGTACGTTTAAAGAAACTGAATGACTGTGTCGTGAAATGATGGACGTCAAAAGAAACTGAATGACTGTGTCGCAAAATGATGCATGTCCAAATAAACTGAATGACTGTGTAGTGAAATGATGCACGTCCAAATAAACTGAATGACTGTGTCACAAAATGTTGCACGTCAAAAGAAACTGAATGACTGTGTCATGAAATGCTGCATGTCGAAAGAAACTGAATGACTGTCATGAAATGATGCGCGTCGAAAGAAACTGAATTACTGTGTTGCGAAATGATGCATGTCCAAATAAACTGAATGACTGTGTTGCAATATGATGCACGTCTAAAGAAACTGACTGTGTTGTGAAATGCTGCATGTCGAAATAAACTGAATGATGGTGTCATTAAATGATGCACGTCGAAAGAAACTGAATGACTGTGTCACGAAATGATGCACACCCAAATAAACTGAATGACTGTGTCATGAATTGATGCACGTCTAAAGAAACTGATTGACTGTGTTGCGAAATGATGCACATCTAAAGAAACTGAATGACTGTGTCGTGAAATGATGCACATCTCAAGAAACTGAATGTTAAAAATTGGCATTATACTAAATGCCCTTTGACCAGAAGCTGGCCACTTGGGGTGCCTTTGGTGTCGCTGTAAGAAGGTCCTACATTGTGCATGTAGCAGGACTCAGACCTACAAATTTGTGAACATCCTGCGGCTCCTCCATGATGATATGATGGCAACAGTCGTGGACAGCAGTGGCTCCCAAAGTGACCCACTTAAGGTGGAATCAGGTGTCAAAAAGGGATGTGTTATTACCCCACCTTCCTCGCTATGATACTTCATCTTGTTGATGGTAAGCTTCCCACTGGAGTGGAAATCATGGCAAGCTATGTAACCTCAGTAGACTGAAAGCCAAAACAGAGGTTACAAAATCTGTTATAGATTTATTGTCGAAGGCTTTCATGGCTGGAATCACTAGGTTCTTGTAGTTTTTTCGGGCTATAGGGCCATGTTCTAGAGGCATTTCTCCTGACGTTTCGCCTGCATCTATGGCAAGCATCCTCCGAGGTAGTGAGGTCTGTTGGAAATAGGAAAATGGATGCACGTCTAAAGAAACTGAATGACTGTGTCGCGAAATGATGCACATCTCAAGAAAGTGAATGACTGTGTCGCGAAATGATGCACATCTAAAGAAACTGAATGACTGTGTCGCGAAATGATGCACATCTCAAGAAACTGAATGACTGTGTCGCTAAATGATGCACGTCTAAAGAAACTGAATGACTGTGTCGCGAAATGATGTATGTTTAAAGAAACTGAATGACTGCGTCGCGAAGTGATGTACGTTTAAAGAAACTGAATGACTGTGTCGCGAAATGATGCACATCTCAAGAAACTGAATGACTGTGTCGCTAAATGATGCACATCTCAAGAAACTGATTGACTGTGTCGCTAAATGATGCACATCTCAAGAAACTGAATGACTGTGTCGCTAAATGATGCACATCTCAAGAAACTGAATGACTGTGTCGCTAAATGATGCACATCTCAAGAAACTGATTGACTGTGTCGCGAAATGATGCACGTCTAAAGAAACTGAATGACTGTGTCGCGAAATGATGCACATCTCAAGAAACTGAATGACTGTGTCGCTAAATGATGCACATCTCAATAAACTGATTGACTGTGTCGCGAAATGATGCACGTCTAAAGAAACTGAATGACTGTGTCGCGAAATGATGTATGTTTAAAGAAACTGAATGACTGCGTCGCGAAGTGATGTACGTTTAAAGAAACTGAATGACTGTGTCGCGAAATGATGCACATCTCAAGAAACTGATTGACTGTGTCGCTAAATGATGCACATCTCAAGAAACTGATTGACTGTGTCGCGAAATGATGCACATCTCAAGAAACTGAATGACTGTGTCGCGAAATGATGCACATCTCAAGAAACTGAATGACTGTGTCGCTAAATGATGCACGTCTAAAGAAACTGAATGACTGTGTCGCGAAATGATGTATGTTTAAAGAAACTGAATGACTGCGTCGCGAAGTGATGTACGTTTAAAGAAACTGAATGACTGTGTCGCGAAATGATGCACATCTCAAGAAACTGATTGACTGTGTCGCTAAATGATGCACATCTCAAGAAACTGATTGACTGTGTCGCGAAATGATGCACATCTCAAGAAACTGAATGACTGTGTCGCGAAATGATGCACATCTCAAGAAACTGAATGACTGTGTCGCTAAATGATGCACATCTCAAGAAACTGATTGACTGTGTCGCGAAATGATGCACGTCTAAAGAAACTGAATGACTGTGTCGCGAAATGATGTATGTTTAAAGAAACTGAATGACTGCGTCGCGAAGTGATGTACGTTTAAAGAAACTGAATGACTGTGTCGCGAAATGATGCACATCTCAAGAAACTGAATGACTGTGTCGCTAAATGATGCACATCTCAAGAAACTGATTGACTGTGTCGCGAAATGATGCACGTCTAAAGAAACTGAATGACTGTGTCGCGAAATGATGCACATCTCAAGAAACTGAATGACTGTGTCGCGAAATGATGCACATCTCAATAAACTGATTGACTGTGTCGCGAAATGATGCACGTCTAAAGAAACTGAATGACTGTGTCGCGAAATGATGTATGTTTAAAGAAACTGAATGACTGCGTCGCGAAGTGATGTACGTTTAAAGAAACTGAATGACTGTGTCGCGAAATGATGCACGTCTAAAGAAACTGAATAACGGTGTCGTGAAATGATGCACATCTAAAGAAACTGAATGACTGTGTCGCGAAATGATGCACGTCTAAAGAAACTGCATGGCTGTGTTGGGAAATGATGTACGTTTAAAGAAACTGAATGACTGTGTTGCTAAATGATGCACATCTCAAGAAACTGAATGACTGTGTCGCTAAATGATGCATGTCTAAAGAAACTGAATAACGGTGTCGTGAAATGATGCACATCTAAAGAAACTGAATGACTGTGTCGCGAAATGATGCACATCTCAAGAAACTGAATGACTGTGTCGCATCCTGCACAGCCAATAGTATGGTGTCGCTGTCTACAAGGGTCCTTGTTCTGAAAGAAGAATAAGAGCCCATCCCTCCGGGCCGGATGCCACATTGCCAAACGATTTGGTTTGCAAAGTTTGCAGGACTTACGGGCGCGAGTGGGCCGTCTCGTAGCGTTCGAAGGCATGAGAGAGGTCGTGCTTATTGTTCATGTAGCACTGCATGCACAGGTCGTAGTCAAAGCAGATCTTGCACTTCCAGCGCATCCCACGGATCCCGTGCTTCTTGCAGCAGTCGCAAATGATGTTGGGGTGGCGGACGCCTAAGCGAGAGAGGGGGAAATATAGAGCGATTCACGTCAACAAGAGCAAGCCAAGTGCACCAGGACAGGAGTTCTCCACCTTCCTAACGCCGCGACCCCTTAATACAGTTCCTCGTGTTGCGTTGACCCCCAACTACAACATTATTTTTGTTGTTACTTCATAATTGTTTGCTCCTGTTATGAATCGTCATGTAAATATCCGATATATAGGATGTATTTTCATTCACCGGACCCAATTTGGCACAAATACTTGAATATTGGTGGGGTTGGGAGTTGTAGTTGCTGGGATTTATAGTTCACCTACAATCAAAGAGCATTCTAAACTCCACCAACAATGAAATTGAAGCAAATTGGCACACAGAACTCCCTAAAGAAAATACTGGAAGGGTTTGGTAGGCATTGACCTTGAGTTTGGGAGTTCTAGTTCACCGACATCAAGAGAGCAATGTGGAGTCAAACAATGATTGATATGGACCAAACTTGGCACAGATACTCAATATGCCCAAATGTGAACACTGGTGGAGTTTGGGGAAAATAGACCTTGATGTTTGGGAGTTGTAATTACTGGGATTTATAGTTCACCTGCCACCAAAGAGCATTCTGAACTCCACCATCAATGGAATTGAGCCAAACTTGGCACACAGAAATCCTATGAGCAACAGAAAATACTGGAAGGGTTTGATGGGCATTGATCTTGAGTTTTGGAGTTCTAGTTCACCGACATCAAGAGAGCGCTGTGGACTCAAACAAAGATGGATCTGGACCAAACTTGGCACAAATACTCAGTATGCCCAAATTTGGCACAGATACTCAATATGCCCAAATGTTAACACTGGTGGAGTTTGGGGAAAATAGACCTTGACACTGTAGTTGCTGGGATTTATAGTTCACCTACAATCAAAGAGCATTCTGAACTCCATCAACAATAGAATTGAACCAATCTTGGCACACAGAATTCCTATGAGCAATACAAAATACTGTGTTTTCTTATGGTCTTTGGTGATCCCTTTGACACCCCCTTGCGACCCCCCATGGGTCCCGATTCCTGTGTCGCAAAATCATACATGTCTGAAAAGTGTGTCAAAAACATGAAATGTTTGGAAAGCTGTGCTCTGGATCCTGATTTCTTTTCCATTGAAATGTACCTTCCCACCCATGGGAGCATTGGACAGGATTGCCCAACAGTATATGCCTCTAAGACAAAGCCAGACGTACCTATTTGCGCATTATCGTACAGAAGGAGATCGTACGCTCCTTGGAAGCCCGTCCGGTAATTCGTGCGGGTGCCGTGATCCCACTGGACCACCACCGTCTTGTCCGGTGTCGTCGGGCTGCCTTGCCGGCCGATCTCCACGACTGTCCCGACGTTCCCTTCGCCGTTGTCCTGGTTGCTCCACTTCCAATCCAGCCCACGGACAACCCGCATCCCGACTTGCATGCTGGCGTAGAGGTCCCAGTCCATTGCCCGGGAAAAGATGCCTCAGCTTGACCGCTGGCCGGTGGGCTCTCGGCACAGAGGCATTGAGGAAACCTACCAGGAAAGACAAAGAACGGGGTTGAGTTTAAGATGAGTCAGGGCCGTTACGCTGTATTTGCTCTACTGCTTTTATTGTATATTATCACAATAATATAATGTATAATGTATAATATCACCAAGGACGACCACCTCACCCACCTCATAGGAAACCTGCTACAAAACAGGAGCTTTTTTGAGAGTTCCAGGGCCAGAGAAGCAGATGGCGGAAACAGAAGAGCGGCCTGCCTCAGGGGAGCGTGCTCGCCCCATCCATGTTCAACATCGACACAAATGACCAGCCACTGCCAGAAGGGACAGAGAGCTTCATCTATGCTGATGATCGTGCCATCACTGCTCAAGCAGGGAGCTTCGAAATGGTTGAACAGAAGCTCTCCGAAGCTTTAGGTGCTCTTACTGCCTATTACAGAGAAAACTAGGTTGCACCGTCAATGTTTAACATCTACACAAATGACCAGCCACTGCCAGAAGGAACAGAGAGTTTCATCTATGCTGATGATTGTGTCATCACCACCCAAGCAGGGAGCTTTGAAATGGTTGGACAGAAGCTCTCCGAAGCTTTAGGTGCTCTTACTGCCTATTACAGAGAAAACTAGGTTGCACCGTCAATGTTTAACATCTACACAAATGACCAGCCACTGCCAGAAGAAACAGAGAGTTTCATCTATGCTGATGATTGTGTCATCACCACCCAAGCAGGGAGCTTTGAAATGGTTGGACAGAAGCTCTCTGAAGCTCTAGGTGCCCTTACAGAGTGTTTTCAGATTTTTCTAAATGGAATGGGCACCGAAATTAGAAATTGTATCTGCTGTCGAGACTGGTTTCCCTTCTGCAACCTTGTAGTTGGACCAGATATGCCTTGCGGCCCTCTCAAGTCCTTTGGGAGCAGAATCCTGTTGCTTGTTAATAACCCGGAAAGACTAGAATGGGATGGGATTGGGGCGGCAAGAGTGACAAGGCAGCAAACGGCTGCCAGGCAAAGAGTGCGGTATCATGTCCGATTTCATTGCCGTCTCCCTAGCCAATTCTATAGAGCGACAGTCTTTCCCCAGCTAATAAATTCAGGAGCGATTTTGCTTTCCCCATCTTGCATTGTCAGCCTGCTACAAAACAGGAGCTTTTTTGTTGAGTTCCCGGGCCAGAGAAGCAGATGGTGGAAGCAGAAGAACGGCCTGCCTCAGGGGAGCGTGCTTGCTCCATCCATGTTCAACATCTACACAAATGACCAGCCACTGCCAGAAGGGACAGAGACTTTCATCTATGCTGATGATTGTGTCATCAACGCTCAAGCAGGGAGCTTTGAGATGGTTGAACAGAAGCTCTCCAAAGCACTAGGTGCCCTTACCGCCTATTACAGGGAAAACCAGCTGATCCGTAATCCATCTAAAATACAGACATGCGCCTTTCACCTTAAGAACAGACACGCATCCCAAGCTCTGAGGATCACCTGGGAAGGAATCCCATTGGAGCATTGCAGCGCACCCAAATACCTGAGAGTCACATCTGACCTACAAGAAGCACTGCCTGAATATCAAGCAAAAAGTGGGCGCTAGAAACAATATCATACGAAAGCTGACTGGCACAACCTGGGGATCACAACCAGACACAGTGAAGACATCTAAAAAAACAAAACTCTACAATCAGGACAGTAAACAATGAGCAACACTCTGAAAACAGGGGAATTCCAGACATGAAACAATCAGGGCCAGCTAGGCACCTCCCAACAAAGGATCCCCCCATTCAGGAAGCAGCTAAGCTTTGAAACTGCAAGGCCATTCAAGAAAGAAGACACAAGGGGGCATTTCAAAGACCTCGGTCAGCAGTCCTTAATAAGTGTGATGAATGGAGGACAAGAAAAGGAGGCTTTTTCAAACATAAGCTGGAGGGTCATAAATTAAAAGCAGGGAATGGTGCAGAAATACCTTGGTTTTTGATAAAAATAGCACCGGCAAGGTCAGGGTACTATTTCCAAAAAAAGTATCACGATCACATTTATAGTCCGTGCTTGACTACATTTCCAGTTTCGCCCCTCTGGTTTTCAATCCCAAAACCAATCTGCCATTCAAGCATGGCAATGCAATATTTCCACGGTTAAGGCCACAGGTTGGTGAGAGACTAAATCCCACTGGGTGCAACAGCACTTAGGAAGGCACACGCATAGGAGTTGCATTGCTTTTCTTGCCAGCGTGCCTTTATTATTATTATTATTATTATTATTACTATTATTGACAGCAAAAGAGATTTCTATGCTGGATTTCGTACCACAAAATCACAAGTCGAACACTTCCCAAGCGTCTAGGATTATTATTATTATTATTATTATTATTATTATTATTATTATTATTATTATTATTATTATTATTAACCCCAGCCCAGGTGTCGAAAAGGACGCTGCCTGCCTGCTTTCTCCCTTCTCCAGCTCTGAGGAGGCCTACCTCACAATGACAGTGCTCTGACAACTCGATTTGGATAGACTGTTTTTGTGGCTTTTTCTTTCCTTCCTCCGTTTCCCTCACACACCTTCTTTCCTTCCTTCTTCCCTTTTTGTCCCTCATTTGCATTCCCCTCTTCCTTCCTTCCTCCTTTCCTTCTTCTTCCTTCCTTCTTCCTTCCTTCCTCTCCTTCCTCCCTCCCTCCCTCCTCCCTCCATTTTTTCATCCCTTGTTTCTATTTCTTCCCTTCTTCTTCTCACGCAATTTTCCCCTTCCCTTTTTCTTTCTTTCTCCTTCCCTTCTTTTCTTTTTCCCTCCTTCCTTTTCTCCTTCTTCCCTTGTTTTCCCTCATACAACTTCTCCTTCCGTCCTTCCCTTCCTTCCGTCCTTCCCTTCCTTCCTTCCTTCATCTTTTTTTTCATCCCTTGTTTCTATTTCTTCCCTTTCTTCTCCTCATAAATTTTCCCCTTCCCTTGATCTTCCGTCCCTCCTTTTTCTTTCTTCCTCCCTCCCTTCTTTTTCCCTCCTCCTTTTTTCTTTCTTTTCTCCTTCCTCCCTTGTTGTCCCTCATTCATATTCCGCTTCTTTCCTTCCTTTCCTTCCTTCTTCCCTTGTTTTCCCTCATACAACTTCCCCTTCCTTCCTTCCTTCCTTCCCTCCTTCCTCCTTTTTCCTCTCTTTCCCTTCTTTCCTTTCTTCTTCCTCTTTTCCCTTCCTTTTCTCTTTCTTCCTTCCTTCTTTCTTCTCCCCTCCCTTCTTTCTTTTCCCTCCTCCCTTCCTTCTTTTCTCCTCCTTCCTTCCTTCTTCCTTCTTCCTTCCTTCCTTCCTTCCTTCCTTTCTCCCTCCCTTCCTTCTTCTTCCTTTCCTTCCTTCCTTCCTTCTTCCTTCCTTCCTTTTCCTTCCTTCCTTCTCCTTTTTCCTTCCCCCCTTCCTTCCTCCTCCTTTCCCTTCCTTCTCCTTTATTTCCTCTTCTCCTCCCTTTCCCCCTTCCTTCTCTTCCTCTCCTTTTTTTTCCCTTCCCTTCTTCCTTTCCCTCCTCCCTTTCCTTTCTTTTCTCTTCCTTCCTTCCCTCTCCCTTCTTTCTTCCCCTTTCCCCTTCCTTCCCTTCCTTCCTTCCTTTCTTCCTTTCCTTCCTTCCTTCATCCTTCCTTCCTTCCTTTCCTTCCCATCCTTCCCTCCCTCCCTTCCTTCTCCCTCCCTTCCCTTTTTCCTTTTCCCTTCCTTCTCCTCTCCTTTCTCTTCCTTCCCTCCTTTTTCTTTCGTCCTCCCTCCTTCCTTTTCCCCTCCTCCCTTTTCCTTTCTTTTCTTTTTCATTTCCTCCCTTCCTTCTTCCCTCCCTCCCTCCCTCCCTTGTTGTCATTCATACGCTTTCCTTCCTTCCTCCCTTGTAAACCTCAGTGGGAGAAAGGTCTGTCTGTGAGAAGGCCTCTCAGTGTGAGGGAGGCCTTTGTGAGAGAAGGCCTCACGGTGTGAGTTATGAGAAGGCCAAATGTGAGAAGGCCTGGTGAAAGAAGCTTCAATGAGAGAAGCTCCAGGTTAAAGGCCTTGTGTGTACAGCTCCTGTGTGAAGCTCCTGTGTGAGTACGTTGTGAGAGGAAGCTCTGTGAGAGCGAAGCTGTTTATCTGCATAAGAAAGAAGCCCAGCGTGGAAGCAGCAGAGGAAGTATAAAGAACTTTACTTGTGTTATGGAAACCTTGTTCTTGTAAATAGTGCAACCATATTATTTTACTACAAAGAAAAGCCTCCTATGGAAGAGGTAACATTGGTCTGTGTGTTTTCGTTTTTATATCACTTTGGGCTACTGCTGCTATTACGTTACTCTGCTATACATTCATGGGGAGGGTCTTTTGTTAGTAAGCCTACTCGCCCAACAAGTTTAGTGCTAAAATCGGGAGCAGGGTAAGGGTTCTGCGAGGAATCTGAGGACAGAGGACTCTGCAGGGAAATTGAGGACAGAGCAAGAGTTCCTCACTGGAATTGGGGACAGAGTAAGAGTTCCTCACTGAAATCGGGGACAGAGTAAGAGTTCCTCACTGAAATCGGGGACAGGGTAAGAGTTCCTCACTGAAATTGGGGACAGAGTAAGAGTTCC
The DNA here is from genome assembly GCF_025583915.1 of Anolis sagrei ordinatus. Lineage (NCBI taxonomy): Eukaryota > Metazoa > Chordata > Lepidosauria > Squamata > Anolidae > Anolis > Anolis sagrei. The sequence goes on along the minus strand of NW_026844811.1, from coordinate 18,500,936 downwards.
TCACTGAAATTGGGGACAGGGTAAGAGTTCCTCACTGAAATTGGGGACAGAGTAAGTGTTCCTCACTGAAATCGGGGACAGAGTAAGAGTTCCTCACTGAAATCGGGGACAGGGTAAGAGTTCCTCACTGAAATTGGGGACAGAGTAAGAGTTCCTCACTGAAATCGGGGACAGAGTAAGAGTTCCTCACTGAAATTGGGGACAGAGTAAGAGTTCCTCACTGAAATTGGGGACAGGGTAAGAGTTCCATGGGTAATTCAGACACAGAGTAAGGATTCTGGGGAAAATTGGGGAAAGAGTAAGGAAAATCGGGAACGGAGTGAGAGTTCCACACTGAAATTGGGGACAGGGTAAAGGTTCCGCGGGGAATCCAGAGACATAGTAAGGATTCTGGGGAAAATTGGGGAAAGAATAAGGGTTCCACGGGGAAATCAAGAACAGAGTGAGAGTTTAGTGCTGAAAAAGAGGACAGAGTAAGGGTTCCGTAGGGAAATTAGAGACAGAGTAAAGGCTTCGTGGGGAAACTGGAGACAGAGTAAGGTTTCTGGGGAAAATTGGGGAAAGAGTAAGTGTTCCACAGGGAAATCGGGAGCAGATTGAGAGTTTCGTGATGAAAAAGAGGACAGAGTTAGGGTTCTGTAGGGAAATTAGAGACAGAGTAAAGGCTTTGTGGGGAAACCAGAGACAGAGTGAGGGTTCTGAAGTGTTCCATGACCAAAAAAGTTTGGGAACCACGGATTTAAAGCTTTTATGTGCTTAACAGAAGCAGTCCAAGAACGACTAAGGTATGTGGACAAGCCTCAATTGTCAAAGCAAAACCAAAGATGAACAGTTCAAATTAATGGCTACACATGCACACGACATTTTGCACACACATTCACAACAAAGAAAGGGAGAAAAAGCCTCCACATACCAACTCAACAGCTGGCGGTGGAAAGTCCAGCCGCCCTCTCTCTTTCCCGGATATTTCCCATGTCCGATGTGCCAGGAAAACAGATTATGCAAGTCCAGGGGGAGGGAGGCCCTCTCCACCGAGAGGACAATTAATATCCCAACCTTGCGGGGATTCTGTCTGTCGGTCTCAATTAAAGGGATTAGCAGACGAGGCCCAGGCGGAGGGAGTCAGGAGAGGACATATTGGGGAAAAGAAGGGCCAGGGGGGCCGGGCCCGCTCTCCCAAGGCTCCAAAGAACCGGGCAAAGAAAACCAAAACGGAATCTGCTGCTGAAAATAGCACAAGGGCAGCGGGCTGCTTCCTAAAAGTTCCCACGTCGCATGACGTATAGACGGGATCTCAATGGTGCCTGGGTTGGGAGGAGTGGTTCTCACCATTGGGAGACCGACCAGCCACTCTAAACACCTTCGCAGAAGCATACAAGAAGTTTGGCCTATCATTGAACATCGGGAAAACCAAAGTGTTCTTCCAGAAAAAGGCACCAGTCAATCCCTCTCCAATGCCAGAAATACAGCTTAATGGTGTAACATTAGAAAATGTTGACCATTTCTACTCCCTTAGCAGCCACCTCTCCACCAAAGTCAACACTGAAATACAACACCGCCTGAGCTCTGCGAGTGCAGCATTTTTCCAAATGAAGCACAGAGTGTTTGAGGACCGGGACAGACGTAGGGAGACCAAGGGGCTTGTTTATAAAGCCATTGTCCTCCCAATCCTGCTGTGGCAGTCACCTTTCTACAAAAGTCAACACTGACACTGAAATACAACAACACCTGAGCTCTGCGAGTGCAACATTCTTCTAAATGAAGCAGAGAGTGTTTGAGGACCGGAACTTCCATCGGGATACCAAGGTTCTTGTTTATAAAGCCACTGTCCTCCCAATTTTGCTGTGGCAGCCACCTCTCCACAAAAGTCAGCATTGACACTGAAATACAACAGCGCCTGAGCTTTGTGTGTGCAGCATTTTCCCAAACGAAGCACAGAGTGTTTGAGGACCCGGACATCTGTAGGTAACCCTCATCACTCAGATCTTCACTCGATTCCTTATCTGCTCTTGCTACTTCTGACTCCCCCGAATACACTTGAGGCACTGCACTATTTGAGCCGGTTTTCTCGCAGAGAGAACCATCATTTCCCAGACTTGAGAGCCCATCACTTTGTATTTGTACAAAATTTAATCCAGTGAATGAAAACCCTCCTTATCACTCAGATCTTCACTCAATGCCTTATCTGCTCTTGCTACTTCTGACTCCCCCAAATGCCCTTGAGGCCATGCACTATCTGAGCCGGTTTTCTCGCAGAGAGAACCATCATTTCCCAGACTTGAGAGCCCATCACTTTGTATTTGTACAAAATTTAATCCAGTGAAGGAAAATACATCCTGTATATCAGATATTTACATGACGATTCACAGCTCTTTTAGTTTACCATAATATTCTCCGTTTCACAATGTGCCAGATGTTACTGACTGCAGCTTCTGACCATGGGTGGTTTGGATTCTATCCAACACATCTCAGAATCAGCAAGGTCTCACTAGATATTGCATCACATTCAAAATAGTATCGCAACAGTGCTATTGCAAACACTGAGCCTATCTCCAGTAATATTTATTTATTTTTATTTATATTCCGCCCTTCTCACCCCACAGGGGACTCAGGGCACATCACAATACACATATACATGACAAACATCCAATGCCACAGAGACACAACATATACAGACAGACACTCAGAGGCTATTTAACTTTCCAGCTTCTCCGCCTTGTTTTCTTTAGGCTAAACATGCCCAGGTCTTTAAGACGCTCCTCATAGGGCTTGCTCTCCAGACCCTTTATCATTTTAGTCACCCCCCTCTGGACACATTCCAGCTTGTCAATAAATCTCTTCAATTGTGGTGCCCAGAATTGGACACAATATCCCAGGTGTGGTCTAACCAATGTAGCATGACTTCCCTGAATCTAGACACTATGCTCCTCTTGATGCAGGCCAAAATCCCATTGGCTTTTTTTGCTGCCGCATCACATTGTTGGCTCATGTTTAACGTTGTCCAGGAGGACCCCAAGATCTTTTCCACACGTACTACTCTCCCCCATTCTGTATCTTCGCACTCGACAGATGTAATTGTCTTTCGGGCTGCAAAGGTCGACAGCAAGCTAGACAAATGGTCGGGAGCTTACTCCGACCCGGGCTGGCTTCGAACTCATGACCTTTCGGTCTGTAGTGATTTTTAATGCAGCTGACTCAGATGTTTGGATTGGATCCCACAGGATACTCTTTTTTAAATTGGAAAAAGACTTACTCTATTAATGCACTGCAGTGTCAGGAAGACAAATGTGCATTAACTATGCCATAGATGCAGGCAAAATGTCAGGAGAGAATGCTACAACCCGGAAAACTCACAACAACCCACTGATTCCTGCTGTGACAACACAATAAAGAAATTATTGTTGTTGTTGTGATTATTATGATTATGATAAGTGTATTTTTTTGAGTGGTAGAATTAGGATGGGAAGGAAGAGCGTACCAATGTCCATATGGCTCCATTTTTAAAATAGCCCGTTCCGTTATGGAAGCGATGCTGGCATTGCTCTCGCTTTGTCACGGACTTGGCCGCTTTCCCACGGCTCTGATACTCAATTTAAACCATCATTGATCTTTCTGCTTTTTGGAGGACGTTCGTGGCAGTGCGTATCACAGCCACTCTGGATCTTGTTTGGGAGGAAGAAGGGAATGGGGAAGAAGAGGCTTCGGAAGGTGGCTGCAACGGAATATTGGCTCATAGACCGTGATGATGGCAAGGAAATGCTAAGTGGGGAGAAAGAAAAAGGAGGGAAGGAAGGAAGGAAGGGAGAGAAAGGAAAGGAGAGAGAGAGAGAGAAAGAAGAGACGAAGGAAAGGTGAGGAAAAGAAGGGAAGAGGAAAGGAAAAAGGAAAGAGAAAGAAGGGAAGAGGAAAGCAAAAAGGAAAGAGAAAGAAGGGATGAAGGAAAGGTGAGGAAAAGAAGGGAAGAGGAAAGCAAAAAGGAAAGAGAAACATGAAGCAAAGGTGAGGAAAAGAAGGGAAGAGGAAAGAAAAAAGGAAAGAAGGGATGAAGGAAAGGTGAGGAAAAGAAGGGAAGAGGAAAGAAAAAAGGAAAGAAGGGATGAAGGAAAGGTGAGGAAAAGAAGGGAAGAGGAAAGAAAAAAAGAAGGGATAGGAAAGGTGAGGAAAAGAAGGGAAGAGGAAAGAAAAAAGGAAAGAAAGAAAAGGGGGAAGAGGAAAGCAAAAAGGAAAGAGAAAGAAGGGATGAAGGAAAGGTGAGGAAAATAAGGGAAGAGGAAAGCAAAAAGGAAAGAGAAACATGAAGCAAAAGTGAGGAAAAGAAGGGAAGAGGAAAGAAAAAAGGAAAGAAGGGATGAAGGAAAGGTGAGGAAAAGAAGGGAAGAGGAAAGAAAAAAGGAAAGAGAAAGGGATGAAGGAAAGGTGAGGAAAAGAAGGGAAGAGGAAAGAAAAAAGAAAAGAAGGGATGAAGGAAAGGTGAGGAAAAGAAGGGAAGAGGAAAGAGAAAGAAGGGATGAAGGAAAGGTGAGGAAAAGAAGGGAAGAGGAAAGAAAAAAGGAAAGAAGGGATGGAGGAAAGGTGAGGAAAAGAAGGGAAGAGGAAAGAAAAAAGGAATGAAGGGATGGAGGAAAGGTGAGGAAAAGAAGGGAAGAGGAAAGAAAAAAGGAAAGAAGGGATGAAGGAAAGGTGAGGAAAAGAAGGGATGAGGAAAGAAAGAAAGAAGGGATGAAGGAGATGCATGAGGAGAAAGGAAGGGAGGAAAGAGGGAAAGCATGAGGGCAGGGGAGGAAAGAAAAAGAAGGGATGAAGGAGAAGCGAGGAAAAGAAGGGAAGAGGGAGGAAAAAAGAAAAGAGAAAAGGAGGAAGACGAATGAGGGTAAAGGAAGGGAAAAAAGGAATGGGGAAAGTATGACAGAGAAGAAGAGAAAGAAGGGAAGAGAAAGGAAGAAAGAAGGGACGAAAGAAAGATAGGAAAAGAAGGGAAGAGGGAGGGAAAAAGTGAAGAGAAAAGGGGGAAAACAAATGAGGGTAAAGGAAGGGAAAAAAAGAATGGGGAAAGTGTGACAGAGAAGGAGAGAAAGAAGGGAAGAGAAAGGAAGAAAGAAAGAAGGGACGAAAGAAAGGTGAGGAAAAGAAGGGAAGAGGAAAGTAAAAAGGAAGGAAAGAAAAGGGGGAAGATGTATGAGGGAAAAGAAAGGGAAGAAAGGGGGAAAGTATGACAGAGGAGGAGAGAAAGAAGGGAAGAGAAAGGAAGAAAGAAGGGGTGAAAGAAAGGTGAGGAAAAGAAGGGAAGAGGAAACAAAAGGAAATAAAAAAGGGAGAAGATGTATGAGGGAAAAGGAAAGGAAGAAAGGAAAGAGGGAAAATATGAGGACAGGGAAAGAAAGAAAGAGAAAGAAGGGATGAAGGAAAGGTGAGGAAAATGGAAGAGGAAGGAAATGGAAATAGAAAAGGGGGAAGATGTATGAGAGGAAAGGAAGGGAGGAAAGAGGGAATGGATCTTGTTTGGGAGGAAGAAGGGAATGGGGACGAGGCTTCGGAATGTGGCTGCAACGGAATATTGGCTCATAGACCATGATGATGGCAAAGAAATGATAGGTGGGAAGAAAGAAAAAGGAGGGAAGGAAGGAAGGGAGAGAAAGGAAAGGGGAAAGGTCTAATGACAGGGAAGGCGAGAAAGAAGAGACGAAGGAAAGATGGAAAAAGAAGGGAAGAGGAAAGAAAAAAGGAAAGAAAGAAAAGAGGGAAGACATATGAGGGTAAAGCAGTGGTTCTCAACTTTCCTAATGCCGTGACCCCTTAATACAGTTCCTCATGTTGTGGTGACCCCCAACCAGAACATTATTTACATTGCTACTTCATAACTGTTATTTTGCTACTGTTATGAATCGTTATGTAAATATCTGATATGTAGGATGTATTTTCATTCACTGGACCAGATTTGGCACAAATACCCCATACGCCCAAATTTGAATACTGGTGGGACTGATTTTGTGATTTGGGAGTTGTAGTTACTGGGATTTATAGTTACCTACAATCAAAGAGCATTCTGAACTCTACCAATGATGGAATTGAACCAAACTTGGCACACAGAACTCCCATGACCAACAGAAAATACTGGAAGGGTTTGGTGGGCATTGACCTTGAGTTTTGGAGTTGTAGTTCACCTACACCCAGAGAGCACTGTGGACTCAAACCATGATGGATCTGTACCAAACTTGGCATGAATTCTCAATATGCCCAAACGTAAACACTAGTGGGGTTTGGGGAAAATAGACCTTGACATTTGGGAGTTGTAGTTGCTGGGATTTATAGTTCACCTACAATCAAAGAGCATTCTGAACCCCACCAACGACAGAATTGGGGCAAACTTCCCACACAGAACTCCCACAAACAAAAGAAAATACTGAAGGGTTTGGTGGACATTCACCTTGAGTTTTGGGAGTTGTAGTTCACCTACATCCAGAGAGCACTGTGGACTCAAACAATGATGGATCTGGACCAAACTTGGCATGAATTCTCAATATGCCCAAATGTAAACACTAGTGGGGTTTGGGGAAAATAGACCTTGACATTTGGGAGTTGTAGTTGCTGGGATTTATAGTTCACCTACAATCAAAGAGCGCCCTGAACCCCACAAACGACAGAATTGGGGCAAACTTCCCACACAGAACCCCCCATGACCAACAGAAAATACTTAAAGCCATCCAGTCCAGCTCCCTTCACCAGGGCAAGGAAACGTAATCAAAGCCCTCCCGACAAAGAGCCATCCAGCCATAGATATAAATAGATATATATGATTGACACACAGAGAGATATAGTATCATAGATTTGAAAGGGACCCTTAAAGAAGGACAATGATAGGTTGCATATTCCAGAGTAGGCAAACCAGACACTTTCCACATCCACGCTGACAAAGGAACAACAAGAAATATCATTTACCTACAAGCAGAAAGACATGACATAGATTAGAAACCATTACTTTCTTTTCCAGCTCACGAGACTGGGCCACAGCAACGCGTGGCAGGGGACCGCTAGTGACCAATAAATACCACATAGAGTCCTCTATAATTGGCTCTTTGCACCCCCGAAACCAGTATCAATAAATTTGGGAAATCAATAAATCAAATCAATAAATTTGGGAAAGTCAGAAACAAGATGGAGAGGGATATTGCAGAAAAAAGATGGAGAAGGGCAAGGAACAGACTTCCATGAGGATTCCCAATAATAATTTATGACACAACGAGGCCAAGGAGATTCATGGATCTGCGCATTGAGGGAAACAGGTGTCCATTTACAGGATTTACAGTATTAACTTCTTGTAAACAACAATCAGAGCTTGAGAAAACGCCTCTTTGGGACTACAACTCCCAGAATCTCTAGCCAGTATGCCGTGACATGTATGCAGGTAGTCCCCGAGTTACAAACAACTCATAGTTACAAACAGGAGTGAGACAACAGGAAATGGGAGAACTCTACCACTAAGAATGAAATTCACTCCTGAAAGACTTAACGTAGTGAAAAGGCGTCTCCACTGAAGCTTTCTCGCCAATCCTTGTTTCCAAAACAAGCCAAATTTTTCAAAATCCAATTCTCACAAGGACAGAAAGTGAGGTGTAATCTCCTGAACAGGGGCACAGGCTGCAAAACAAACCCCACAGGGGTATTAACTCTTCCCTAGGTATGTTTTCCCCTGACATTAAGAGTGACAGGGCCTTCTCAGTGATTGCCCCCCGGTTATGGAATTCCCTTCCTGGGAATAATAGATCAACCCCCTCCCTCCTGTCCTTCAGAAAGATAAAAATGTGGCTGTGGGACCAAGACTTTGGGGCTGTGCAATGAGGCAAAATCCTGCTGCTACTCTCCCCCCCCCCTCCCAAGCCAGCTAAGAGGAGGAAGGGGACTGAGGAAGAGTCTTTAAAAACACCTGTCTCCTGGCTGTTGCTTACTACATCTGCCTGCCACCTCAGGAGGAGAAGGAGGAAATCCTGCTGCTACTCTCCCCCTCCCAAGCCAGCTAAGAGGAGGAAGGGGACTGAGGAAGAGACTTTAAAAACACCTGCCTCCTGGCTGTTACTTACTACATCTGCCTGCCACCTCAGGAGGAGAAGGAGGAAATCCTGCTGCTACTCTCCCCCTCCCAAGCCAGCTAAGAGGAAGAAGGGGACTGAGGAAGAGACTTTAAAAACACCTGTCTCCTGGCTGTGGCTTACTACATCTGCCTGCCACCTCAGGAGGAGAAGGAGGAAATCCTGCTGCTACTCTCCCCCTCCCAAGCCAGCTAAGAGGAAGAAGGGGACTGAGGAAGAGACTTTAAAAACACCTGCCTCCTGGCTGTTACTTACTACATCTGCCTGCCACCTCAGGAGGAGAAGGAGGAAATCCTGCTGCTACTCTCCCCCTCCCAAGCCAGCCAAGAGGAAGAAGGGGACTGAGGAAGAGTCTTTAAAAACACCTGTCTCCTGGCTGTTGCTTACTACATCTGCCTGCCACCTCAGGAGGAGAAGGAGGAAATCCTGCTGCTACTCTCCCCCTCCCAAGCCAGCTAAGAGGAGGAAGGGGACTGAGGAAGAGACTTTAAAAACACCTGTCTCCTGGCTGTTGCTTACTACATCTGCCTGCCACCTCAGGAGGAGAAGGAGGAAATCCTGCTGCTTCCCCCCTCAGCCAGCTAAGAGGAGGAAGGGGACTGAGGAAGAGACTTTAAAAACACCTGTCTCCTGGCTGTTGCTTACTACATCTGCCTGCCACCTCAGGAGGAGAAGGAAGAAATCCTGCTGCTACTCCCCCCCCCCAAGCCAGCTAAGAGGAGGAAGGGGACTGAGGAAGAGTCTTTAAAAACACCTGTCTCCTGGCTGTTGCTTACTACATCTGCCTGCCACCTCAGGAGGAGAAGGAGGAAATCCTGCTGCTACTCTCCCCCCCCAAGCCAGCTAAGAGGAGGAAGGGGACTGAGGAAGAGACTTTAAAAACACCTGCCTCCTGGCTGTTGCTTACTACATCTGCCTGCCACCTCAGGAGGAGAAGGAGGAAATCCTGCTGCTACTCTCCCACTTCCAAGGCAGCTAAGAGGAAGAAGGGGACTGAGGAAGAGTCTTTAAAAACACCTGTCTCCTGGCTGTTGCTTACTACATCTGCCTGCCACCTCAGGAGGAGAAGGAGGAAATCCTGCTGCTACTCTCCCCCTCCCAAGCCAGCTAAGAGGAAGAAGGGGACTGAGGAAGAGACTTTAAAAACACCTGCCTCCTGGCTGTTGCTTACTACATCTGCCTGCCACCTCAGGAGGAGAAGGAGGAAATCCTGCTGCTACTCTCCCTCTCCCAAGCCAGCTATAAGAATATGATAACAATAATATGATGGTGATAAGAATGTGATAAGAATAATATGGTGATGATAATAATAATCATAATGATAACAATATGATGATGATGATGAGACTATGATAAGAATAAGAATAATACAATGATGATAATAATTATAATATAATAGTAACAACAATAATATTATGGCAATAAGAATATGATAATAATATGGTGATAATAATAATCATCATAATGATTATATAATGATAACAATAATATGATGATGAGAATATGATAAGAATAAGAATATGGTGATGATAATAATAATGATAATATAATGATAACAATAATAATATGATGGTGATAAGAATATGATAAGAATAAAATGGTGATAATAATAATACTCATAATAATAATATAATAACAATATAATGGTGATGAAAATATGATAAGAATAGGAATAATGTGATGAGGATAACAATTATAATAATGAGAATATAATAACAACAATAATATGATAACTATAATATGGTGATTATACTAATCATCATAATGATAATATAATGGTAACAATAATAATATGATTATGATAAGTATATGATGAGAAGAATAATATGGTAATGATAATCATAGCCATAATTATAATATGACAGCAGAAATAATATGATGATAAGAATATGATAAGAATAATATGATAGTAATGAGAATGAAAATATAATAACAATAGTATCATGGTGATAAGAATAAGGATAATGAGAATATAATAACATTAATACCATGATAAGAATATAACAATACAAATAATATGGTTTTGACAATAATAACCATAATGATAAATAAGGATAATGATAATATGATGGTGATAAGAATATGATAAGAAAAAGAATAATGTGGTGATGATAATAATCATCATATTGAGAATAACAGTAATATCATAATAAGAATATAATAATAATAATAATAATATGGTGTTAATAATAATAATCTCATCATCATGAGAATATAATAACAGTAATATCATTATTCCTATAATTGTTATTATTATTATTATCATCATATTATTATTATTATCTTATTTTTATATGATAATAATAATATGGTGATAATAATAACAATAATAATATAATGACAACAATAAGATAAAAATAATAATATGATGATAGCAGTCATGATAATATAATAATGATAATAATACAATGATGATGGCAATAATAATAATGTGATGAAGATAGTAGTCATGATAATATAATGGTAACAATAATAAAATAATAATATAATATGAGAATAATAATACAATGATGATGACAATAAGAATAATAATGTGATGATGATAGTAGTCATGATACTATAATGGTAACAATAATAAAATAATGATAATATGAGAGTGATAATAATACAATGATGGTGGCAATAATAATAATATGATGATGAGGAGGAGGATAGTAGTCATGATAATATAATGGTAACAATAATAATATAATGATAATGATACAATGATGCTGGCAATAATAATATGATGGTAACAATAATAAAATAATTATAATATGAGAATGATAATTATACAATGATGATGGCAATAATAATAATAATAATAATAATAATAATAATAATAATAATATGATAATGATGATAGTAGTCATGATAACATAATGGTAATGATAATATAATAATGATAATAATAATAATACAATAATAAATAATATGAGAATGATAATAATACAATGATGATGGTAATCATAATAATTTGATGATGATGATAGTAGTCATTATACTATAATGGTAACAATAATAAAATGATAATATGAGAATGATAATAATACATTATTAATGATGGCAATAATAATATGATGGTAACAATAACAAAATAATGATAATATAATAATGATAATAATACAATGATGCTGGCAGTAATAATAATATGACGGTAAAAATAATAAAATAATGATAATATAATAATGATAATAATACAATGATGCTGGCAGTAATAATAATATGATGGTAAAAATAATAAAATATTGATAATATAATAATGATAATAATACAATGATGATGGCAATAATAATAATATGATGGTAATAATAAAATAATGATAATATGAGAATGATATAAATACAATGATGGTGGCAATAATAATAATAATAATAATAATATCATGATGATGATGATGATGATAATAGTCATGATACTATAATGGTAACAATAATATAATAATATCATGATAATAATACAATGATGATGGCAATAATAATAATATGATAGTAGTCATGATAATATAATGGGAAAAATAATAAAATAATGATAATATAATATGAGAATGATAATAATACAATGATGATGGCAATAAGAATAATATGATGATGATAGTAGTCATGATAATATAATGGTAACAATAAGGAAATAATAATATAATATGATAATGATAATAATACAATGATGATGGCAATAAGAATAATATGATGGTAACAATAATAAAATAAGGATAATATAATAATGATAATAATACAATGATGATACTACTACTACTACTAATAACAATAAGATGATGATGATAGTAATGATAATAAAATAATAATATAATATGCGAATGATAATAATACAATGATGCTGGCAATAATAATAATATGAGGGTAACAATAATAAAATAATGATAATATGAGAATGATAATAATACAATGATGATGGCAATAATAATAATAATAATAATAATATGATGATGATAGTAGTCATGATAATATAATGGTAACAATAATAATAATAATACAATGATGGTGGCAACAATAATAATAATAATATGATGATAGTAGTAATTATAATAAAATAATAATATAATATGAGAATGATAATAACACAATGATGATGGCAATAATAATTATAATAATAATATGATAATGATGATAGTAGTCATGATAATAAAATAATAATATAATATGAGAATGATAACACAATGATGGTGGCAACAACAAAAATAATAATATGATGATGATGATGATGATGATGATAGTAGTCATAATAATAAAATAATATGAGAATGATGGTAACACGATGATGGCAATAATAATAATAATAATAATAATAATATGATGATGATGATGATGATAGTAGTCATGATAATAAAATAATAATATAATATGAGAATGATAATAGCACAATAATAATAATGTGATAATGATGATAGTAGTCTTGATAATATGATGATAACAATAATAAAATAATGATAATATAATGATGATGATAATACAATGATGCTGGCAATAAGAATAATATGATGGTAACAATAATATAATAATGATAATAATACAATGATGATGGCAATAATAATAATAATAATATGATGATGATGATAGTAGTCATGATACTATAATGGTAACAATAATATAATAATGGTAATAATACAATGATGATGGAAATAATAATAATAATATGATGATGATAGTAGTCATGATAACATAATAATGATAATAATACAATGATGATGGCAATAATAATATGATGATGATGATAGTAGTCATGATAATATAATTGTAACAACAACAATAACAATAATAATATGATGCTGATAGTAGTCATGATAATAAAATAATAATATAATATGAGAATGACGGCAATAATAATATGATGATGATGTTAGTAGTCATGATAATATAATGGTAACAATAATAATAATAATAATAATATGATGATGATGATAGTAGTCATGATAATACAATAATAATATAATATGAGAATGACGGCAATAATAATATGATGATGATGTTAGTAGTCAGGATAATATAATGGTAACAATAATAATAATAATAATAATAATAATATGATGATGGTAGTAATGATAATAAAATAATAATATAATATGAGAATGACGGCATAATAATAATAATAATAATATGATGATGGTAGTAATGATAATAAAATAATAATATAATATGAGAATGACGGCAATAATAATAATAATAATAATAATATGATGATGATGGTAGTAATGATAATAAAATAATAATATAATATGAGAATGACGGCAATAATAATATGATGATGATGTTAGTAGTCATGATTATTTATTTATTTATTTATTTATACACTTGTATACCGCTAATATCTCAGCCTAAGTCGGCGACTCATTGCGGTTTACAACAATTAAAAACAATCTTCAATTTAAAACATACAACACATACAATACCAATTATTGGGCCACCAATAATAATACCATGTATCTCGTCACTAAAATCACAGTCCAGAATTCGTCATCCATAATTAACCAGTCCTTAGTCCATAAAATTCGGTGATAACAAACTAACCGAATGCTTGTTTACACAACCAATAATAATAATAATAATAATAATAATAATATGATGATGATGATGATGATAGTAGTAATGATAATAAAATAATAATATAATATGAGAATGACGGCAATAATAATAATAATAATAATAATAATAATAATAATATGATGATGTTAGTAGTCATGATAATATAATGGTAACAATAACAATAATAATATGATGATGATGATGGTAGTAATGTTAATAAAATAATAATATAATATGAGAATGATGGCAATAATAATAATAATAATAATAATAATAATAATAATATGATGATGTTAGTAGTCATGATAATATAATGGTAACAATAACAATAATAATATGATGATGATGATGGTAGTAATGTTAATAAAATAATAATATAATATGAGAATGATGGCAATAATAATAATAATAATAATAATAATAATATGATGATGTTAGTAGTCATGATAATATAATGGTAACAATAACAATAATAATATGATGATGATGATGGTAGTAATGATAATAAAATAATAATATAATATGAGAATGACGGCAATAATAATAATAATAATAATAATAATAATATGATGATGATGTTAGTAGTCATGATAATATAATGGTAACAATAACAATAATAATATGATGATGATGATGGTAGTAATGTTAATAAAATAATAATATAATATGAGAATGACGGCAATAATAATAATAATAATAATAATAATAATAATATGATGATGATGTTAGTAGTCATGATAATATAATGGTAACAATAACAATATGATGATGATGATGGTAGTAATGTTAATAAAATAATAATATAATATGAGAATGATGGCAATAATAATAACAATAATAATAATAATATGATGATGATAGTAGTCATGATAATATATAATGGTAACAATAATAATAATAATGATGATAATGATACAATGATGGGAAATCCCTGACAAGGCCTTCCTGAAGCAGCCCCCCAGCCCCCCCCCCCATCCCCCCCTTCCTTCCTCCTGGGCCCAAAGACCCCCCACAGGGGCCCAAGGGGGGCTCTCCTGAGGGCCCCCAAAGGCACCCCCTTGCCAAGAGAGGCCTGAATGGGAAACTTACTGGGAAGTTTGGCCGGCTGCTCCCCGCTCTCCCTCTCTCTCAGCCTCTCAGCCTCCCTCTCAGCCGGCCAGCCAGCCAGCCACTGCTTCCTCTCCTCCTCCTCCTCCTCTGAGGGGCTCCTCAGCGCTAAGCCTGCAGGGCGCGCGGGATGCTGGGAGGCGTAGTTCCCCCGCCGCGCCTCTGCCCCTGCAGGACCGCCACGCCGCCCCCAGGCCGAGACTCCATTTCCCAGCAGGCCCCGCGCGACCCCGCTCCTCCCGGCCCAGCGGCGTTGCGCCTCCCTTTTCCGCCCGTGGCCAGCCAAGCGACCTCTCCTGGAGGCAGCCGGGATTGCAGGCCCAAAGACATGGGGGAAAACCCTTTGACACAACCCCACGTGTCCTGCTTTGAACTGGAATATAGGGCAGTGTGGACACAGATAAACCGGTTCAAAGCAGGCATTGAGGGATTTTCTGTTAGAATTGGAGTTGGAAGAGAAATCACATTCAAAGCACTCCCGACAGATGGCCATCCAGCCTCTGTTTAAAAAGCCTCCAAAGAAAGAGACTCCAGCACAGAGAGTTCCAATGGTGAACAGCTCTCAGTTGGAAGACACCTCCAGGGAAGTCACATTCGAAGCACCCCCGACAGATGGCCATCCAGCCTCCAAAGAAAGAGCCTCCAGCACAGAGAGTTCCAATGGTGAACAGCTCTCAGTTGGAAGAGACCTCCAGGGAAATCTGATTCAAAGCACCCCCGACAGATGGACATCCAGCCTCCAAAGCCTCCAAAGAAGGAGCCTCCAGCACACTCCAAGGCGGAGGGTTCCAATGGTGAACAGCTCTCAGTTGGAAGAGACCTCCAGGGAAGTCACATTCAAATCACTCCCGGCAGATGGCCATCCAGCCTCCAAAGCCTCCAAGGAAGGAGCCTCCAGCACACTCCAGGGCAGAGAGTTCCAACGGTGAACAGCTCTCAGTTGGAAGAGATCTCCAGGGAAGTCACATTCAAAGTACCCCCGACAGATGGCCATCCAGCCTCCAAAGCCTCCAAAGAAGGAGCCTCCAGCACACTCCAAGCTTTCTCACACAAGGCTTCTCTCACACAGAGGTTTACCTCAAACATTTCAGGACGACACTAGCTTTGGTCCACCGACTCTAACAGGCCTTACAACAAGAAGGGTTTCCATTACACAAACAAGCAAATACACAGTAACCTTACACACAATGTAAGAGATCTTCAACAACAGCCTTCATACTGGAATTTTCTCGCACAAGGCTTCTCTCACACAGAGGTTTACCTCACACTCCTCAGGACGACACTAGCTTTGGCCCACTGACTCTAAGAGGCTTCGGCCTACTCACCCTCCTCATGACGACACCAGCTTAAGCAACGTGCAGTCACTGTATTCTTGACAGCAGAAGGTGTCACCTCAACATCTTTAAACTCACCCAACGACACACAGTACTCACATCAACAAAATCACCATAAACGGTTCTGGCCCAACTTACATGTCCGAATGCATCTCCCCTTATGAACCATCTAGGACCTTAAGATCATCTGGGGAGGTCCTGCTCTCTTTACCGCCTTTGTCACAAGTACGTTCAGCAGAGATGAGAGACAGGGCCTTCTCGGCAGTGGCCCCTCGGCTGTGGAACACCCTCCCTATAGATATTAGATCGGCCACCTCCCTTTTAACATTCCGGAAAAAAGTCAAGACGTGGCTTTTTGAACAAGCGTTCCCAAATGCAGAGTAACTGACATAGAAAAATGGAACGACGACAATGAGACCAGACAACGTTTTTAACAAGGTGACACTATGAATGTATATTTTATTGATATGTTTAATTTTTATTATATGTTATATTTTTAATTGTATTTATGATATTGTAAACATTGAATTTTACCCTGTTAACCACCTTGAGTCGCCTACAGCTTTATTTTGTCTTCCTGCCAAAATGGAGCTCTGGGGGAGAGTCTACTGAACAAGCCAGTACCTGCCGCAAACCAGTTCTACCATCTGTTGAGGAGTTATGAAGGTGGAGGCATTACTTTTTCTGTTAAGGCTTCCTACCAAAATGGAACTGTAGAGGAGAGTCTACTGAACAAGCCAGTACCTGCCGCAAACCAGTACTGCCATCTGTTGAGGAGTTATGAAGGTGGAGGCATTACTTTCTGCTGAGGCTTCCTGCCAAAATGGAACTGTAGAGGAGAGTCTACTGAACAAGCCAGTACCTGCCGCAAACCAGTACTGCCATCTGTTGAGGAGTTATGAAGGTGGAGGCATTACTTTTTCTGCTGAGGCTTCCTGCCAAAATGGAACTGTAGAGGAGAGTCTACTGAACAAGCCAGTACCTGCTGCATACCAGTACGGCCATCTGTTGAGGAGTTATGAAGGTGGAGGAATTACTTTTCCTGCTGAGGCTTCCTGCCAAAATGGAACTGTAGGGGAGAGTCTACTGAACAAGCCAGTACCTGCTGCATACCAGTACGGCCATCTGTTGAGGAGTTATGAAGGTGGAGGAATTACTTTTTCTGCTGAGGCTTCCTGCCAAAATGGAACTGTAGAGGAGAGTCTACTGAACAAGCCAGTACCTGCCGCAAACCAGTACTGCCATCTGTTGAGGAGTTATGAAGGTGGAGGAATTACTTTTCCTGCTGAGGCTTCCTGCCAAAATGGAACTGTAGAGGAGAGTCTACTGAACAAGCCAGTACCTGCTGCATACCAGTACGGCCATCTGTTGAGGAGTTATGAAGGTGGAGGAATTACTTTTCCTGCTGAGGCTTCCTGCCAAAATGGAACTGTAGGGGAGAGTCTACTGAACAAGCCAGTACCTGCTGCATACCAGTACGGCCATCTGTTGAGGAGTTATGAAGGTGGAGGAATTACTTTTTCTGCTGAGGCTTCCTGCCAAAATGGAACTGTAGAGGAGAGTCTACTGAACAAGCCAGTACCTGCCGCAAACCAGTACTGCCATCTGTTGAGGAGTTACAAAGGTGGAGGCATTACTTTTTCTGCTGAGGCTTCCTGCCTAAATGGAACTGTAGAGGAGAGTCTACTGAACAAGCCAGTACCTGCCGCAAACCAGTTCTACCATCTGTTGAGGAGTTACGAAGGTGGAGGCATTACTTTTTCTGTTAAGGCTTCCTGCCTAAATGGAACTGTAGAGGAGAGTCTACTGAACAAGCCAGTACCTGCCGCAAACCAGTTCTACCATCTGTTGAGGAGTTACGAAGGTGGAGGCATTACTTTTTCTGTTAAGGCTTCCTGCCTAAATGGAACTGTAGAGGAGAGTCTACTGAACAAGCCAGTACCTGCCGCATACCAGTACTGCCGTCTGTTGAGGAGTTACGAAGGTGGAGGCATTACTTTTTCTGCTAAGTCTTCCTGCCAAAATGGAACTGTAGAGGAGAGTCTACTGAACAAGCCAGTACCTGCCGCATACCAGTACTGCCATCTGTTGAGGAGTTACGAAGGTGGAGGCTTTACTTTTTCTGCTAAGGCTTCCCGCCAAAATGGAACTGTAGAGGAGAGTCTACTGAACAAGCCAGGACCTGCCACATACCAGTACTGCCATCTGTTGAGGAGTTACGAAGGTGGAGGCATACTTTTCATTTTAACAACACAACCGTTCAATGCTAAGGCTTCCCACCAAAATAGAACTGTAGAGGAAAGTCTACCGAACAAGCCAGTACCTGCCGCATACCAGTACTGTCATTTGTTGAGGAGTTACAAGGTGGAGGCATTACTTTTTCTGTTAAGGCTTCCTGCCAAAATGGAACTGTAGAGGAGAGTCTACTGAGCAAGCCAGTCCCTGCCGCATACCAGTCCTGCCATCTGTTGAGGAGTTACGAAGGTGGAGGCATTACTTTTTCTGCGAAAATGGAACTGTAGAGGAGAGTCTACTGAACAAGCCAGTACCTGCTGCATACCAGTACTGCCATCTGTTGAGGAGTTACGAAGGTGGAGGCATTACTTTCTCTGCTGAGGCTTCCTGCCAAAATAGAACTGTAGAGGAAAGTCTACCGAACAAGCCAGTACCTGCCGCATACCAGTACTGTCATTTGTTGAGGAGTTACAAGGTGGAGGCATTACTTTTTCTGTTAAGGCTTCCTGCCAAAATGGAACTGTAGAGGAGAGTCTACTGAGCAAGCCAGTCCCTGCCGCATACCAGTCCTGCCATCTGTTGAGGAGTTACGAAGGTGGAGGCATTACTTTTTCTGCGAAAATGGAACTGTAGAGGAGAGTCTACTGAGCAAGCCAGTCCCTGCTGCATACCAGTCCTGCCATCTGTTGAGGAGTTACGAAGGTGGAGGCATTACTTTCTCTGCTGAGGCTTCCTGCCAAAATGGAACTGTAGAGGAGAGTCTACTGAGCAAGCCAGTCCCTGCTGCATACCAGTCCTGCCATCTGTTGAGGAGTTACGAAGGTGGAGGCATTACTTTTTCTGCTAAGGCTTCCTGACAAATGGAACTGTAGAGGAGAGTCTACTGAGCAAGCCAGTCCCTGCCGCATACCAGTCCTGCCATCTGTTGAGGAGTTACGAAGGTGGAGGCATTACTTTTTCTGCGAAAATGGAACTGTAGAGGAGAGTCTACTGAGCAAGCCAGTCCCTGCTGCATACCAGTCCTGCCATCTGTTGAGGAGTTACGAAGGTGGAGGCATTACTTTCTCTGCTGAGGCTTCCTGCCAAAATGGAACTGTAGAGGAGAGTCTACTGAGCAAGCCAGTCCCTGCTGCATACCAGTCCTGCCATCTGTTGAGGAGTTACGAAGGTGGAGGCATTACTTTTTCTGCTAAGGCTTCCTGACAAATGGAACTGTAGAGGAGAGTCTACTGAGCAAGCCAGTCCCTGCTGCATACCAGTCCTGCCATCTGTTGAGGAGTTACGAAGGTGGAGGCATTACTTTTTCTGCTAAGGCTTCCTGACAAATGGAACTGTAGAGGAGAGTCTACTGAGCAAGCCAGTCCCTGCCGCATACCAGTCCTGCCATCTGTTGAGGAGTTACGAAGGTGGAGGCATTACTTTTTCTGCTAAGGCTTCCTGACAAATGGAACTGTAGAGGAGAGTCTACTGAACAAGCCAGTACCTGCCGCATACCAGTCCTGCCATCTGTTGAGGAGTTACGAAGGTGGAGGCATTACTTTTTCTGCTAAGGCTTCCTGCCAAAATGGAACTGTAGAGGAGAGTCTACTGAACAAGCCAGTACCTGCTACATACCAGTTGAGGAGTTACAAAGGTGGAGGCATTACTTTTCATTCAACCCTTGTAAGTAATGGAAAAAGGAGGCAGTCAGGACAGTTCTATGGACTCATCATGCCCTAACGGTGTTGTGTAAGAGCCAGCAGGCTGTTAGGAATTGTGGGAGTTGAAGTCCAAAACGGATGGAGGGCTCAAGTTTGCTCATACCTGCCCTAAACACTTCCTGGTGCTGCCACCTCCAACGTGGTGCCCCCCAGACGTAGCTAGCGTGGTTTCAGCCATTTCCAGGCTGCAACTCGTCTTCAAAGCTGAAGGCGGCAGCAGAGTCTGGGACACAAGGTCTCCCAATTCCTTTTATGCCAACTGTATAGTATTTAAAGGGCAAAGGAAGTCTTTGAGTCACCTGGCAAAAGCGCTTCACAATCACAGGTGAGAAAGATGCTTCTTGGCAGGTGGACCTCCATACTCATCTCTGCGGCTGAGTGAGCTTTTCGCCCATCTCTGCCCTCAATGATTGGGGGGCCTTCCAGGTCAATGATCCTTCCAATGGCAGAAGGGGTTGGAATGGATGACCCTTGGGGTGACTTCAAGGTCTATGATCCTTCAAATGGAAGAAGGGGTTAGACTGGATGACCCTTGGGGTGACTTCAAGGTCTATGATCCTTCCAATGGCAGAAGGGGTTAGACTGGATGACCCTTGGGGTGCCTTCAAGGTCTATGATCCTTCAAATGGAAGAAGGGGTTAGACTGGATGACCCTTGGGGTGACTTCAAGGTCTATGATCCTTCCAATGGCAGAAGGGGTTGGACTGGATGACCCTTGAGAGGATCATAGACCTTCCAAGGGCAGAAGGGGTTGGACTGGATGGCCTTTGGGGTGCCTTCCAGGTCTATGATCCTTCCAATGGCAGAAGGGGTTGGACTGGATGACCCTTGGGGTGCCTTCAAAGTCTATGATCCAATGGCAGAAGGGGTTGGACTGGATGACCCTTGGGGTGCCTTTAAGGTCTATAATCCTTCCGATGGCAGAAGGGATGACCCTTGGGGTGCCTTCAAGGTCTATAATCCTTCCAATGGCAGAAGGGGTTGGACTGGATGACCCTTGGGGTGCCTTCAAGGTCTATAATCCTTCCAATGGCAGAAGGGGTTGGACTGGATGACCCTTGGGGTGCCTTCAAGGTCTATGATCCTTCCAATGGCAGAAGGGGTTGGACTGGATGACCCTTGGGGTGCCTTCAAGGTCTATGATCCTTCCAATGGCAGAAGGGGTTGGACTGGATGACCCTTGGGGTGCCTTCAAGGTCTATGATCCTTCCAATGGCAGAAGGGGTTGGACTGGATGACCCTTGGGGTGCCTTCAAGGTCTATGATCCTTCCAATGGCAGAAGGGGTTGGACTGGATGACCCTTGGGGTGCCTTCAAGGTCTATAATCCTTCCAATGGCAGAAGGGGTTGGACTGGATGACCCTTGGGGTGCCTTCAAGGTCTAAGATCCTTCCAATGGCAGAAGTGGTTGGACTGGATGACCCTTAGGGTGCTTTCAAGGTCTATGATACTTCCAATGGAAGGAGGGGTTGGACTGGATGACCCTTGGGGTGCCTTCAAGGTCTATAATCCTTCCAATGGCAGAAGGGGTTGGACTGGATGACCCTTGGGGTACCTTCAAGATATATGATCCTTCCAATGGAAGAAGGGGTTGGACTGGATGACCCTTGGGGTGCCTTCAAGGTCTATAATCCTTCCAATGGCAGAAGGGGTTGGACTGGATGACCCTTGGGGTACCTTCAAGATATATGATCCTTCCAATGGAAGAAGGGGTTGGACTGGATGACCCTTGGGGTGCCTTCAAGGTCTATAATCCTTCCAATGGCAGAAGGGGTTGGACTGGATGACCCTTGGGGTGCCTTCAAGGTCTAAGATCCTTCCAATGGCAGAAGTGGTTGGACTGGATGACCCTTAGGGTGCTTTCAAGGTCTATGATACTTCCAATGGAAGGAGGGGTTGGACTGGATGACCCTTGGGGTGCCTTCAAGGTCTATAATCCTTCCAATGGCAGAAGGGGTTGGACTGGATGACCCTTGGGGTACCTTCAAGATATATGATCCTTCCAATGGAAGAAGGGGTTGGACTGGATGACCCTTGGGGTGCCTTCAAGGTCTATAATCCTTCCAATGGCAGAAGGGGTTGGACTGGATGACCCTTGGGGTGCCTTCAAGGTCTATAATCCTTCCAATGGCAGAAGGGGTTGGACTGGATGACCCTTGGGGTGCCTTCAAGGTCTAAGATCCTTCCAATGGCAGAAGTGGTTGGACTGGATGACCCTTAGGGTGCTTTCAAGGTCTATGATACTTCCAATGGAAGGAGGGGTTGGACTGGATGACCCTTGGGGTGCCTTCAAGGTCTATAATCCTTCCAATGGCAGAAGGGGTTGGACTGGATGACCCTTGGGGTACCTTCAAGATATATGATCCTTCCAATGGAAGAAGGGGTTGGACTGGATGACCCTTGGGGTGCCTTCAAGGTCTATAATCCTTCCAATGGCAGAAGGGGTTGGACTGGATGACCCTTGGGGTACCTTCAAGATATATGATCCTTCCAATGGAAGAAGGGGTTGGACTGGATGACCCTTGGGGTGCCTTCAAGGTCTATAATCCTTCCAATGGCAGAAGGGGTTGGACTGGATGACCCTTGGGGTACCTTCAAGATATATGATCCTTCCAATGGAAGAAGGGGTTGGACTGGATGACCCTTGGGGTGCCTTCAAGGTCTATAATCCTTCCAATGGCAGAAGGGGTTGGACTGGATGACCCTTGGGGTACCTTCAAGATATATGATCCTTCCAATGGAAGAAGGGGTTGGACTGGATGACCCTTGGGGTGCCTTCAAGGTCTATAATCCTTCCAATGGCAGAAGGGGTTGGACTGGATGACCCTTGGGGTACCTTCAAGATATATGATCCTTCCAATGGAAGAAGGGGTTGGACTGGATGACCCTTGGGGTGCCTTCAAGGTCTATAATCCTTCCAATGGCAGAAGGGGTTGGACTGGATGACCCTTGGGGTACCTTCAAGATATATGATCCTTCCAATGGAAGAAGGGGTTGGACTGGATGACCCTTGGGGTGCCTTCAAGGTCTATAATCCTTCCAATGGCAGAAGGGGTTGGACTGGATGACCCTTGGGGTGCCTTCAAGGTCTAAGATCCTTCCAATGGCAGAAGTGGTTGGACTGGATGACCCTTAGGGTGCTTTCAAGGTCTATGATACTTCCAATGGAAGGAGGGGTTGGACTGGATGACCCTTGGGGTGCCTTCAAGGTCTATAATCCTTCCAATGGCAGAAGGGGTTGGACTGGATGACCCTTGGGGTACCTTCAAGATATATGATCCTTCCAATGGAAGAAGGGGTTGGACTGGATGACCCTTGGGGTGCCTTCAAGGTCTATAATCCTTCCAATGGCAGAAGGGGTTGGACTGGATGACCCTTGGGGTGCCTTCAAGGTCTATAATCCTTCCAATGGCAGAAGGGGTTGGACTGGATGACCCTTGGGGTGCCTTCAAGGTCTATAATCCTTCCAATGGCAGAAGGGGTTGGACTGGATGACCCTTGGGGTGCCTTCAAGGTCTATAATCCTTCCAATGGCAGAAGGGGTTGGACTGGATGACCCTTGGGGTACCTTCAAGATATATGATCCTTCCAATGGAAGAAGGGGTTGGACTGGATGACCCTTGGGGTGCCTTCAAGGTCTATAATCCTTCCAATGGCAGAAGGGGTTGGACTGGATGACCCTTGGGGTGCCTTCAAGGTCTATAATCCTTCCAATGGAAGGAGGGGTTGGACTGGATGACCCTTGGGGTGCCTTCAAGGTCTATAATCCTTCCAATGGCAGAAGGGGTTGGACTGGATGACCCTTGGGGTACCTTCAAGATATATGATCCTTCCAATGGAAGAAGGGGTTGGACTGGATGACCCTTGGGGTGCCTTCAAGGTCTATAATCCTTCCAATGGCAGAAGGGGTTGGACTGGATGACCCTTGGGGTGCCTTCAAGGTCTAAGATCCTTCCAATGGCAGAAGTGGTTGGACTGGATGACCCTTAGGGTGCTTTCAAGGTCTATGATACTTCCAATGGAAGGAGGGGTTGGACTGGATGACCCTTGGGGTGCCTTCAAGGTCTATAATCCTTCCAATGGCAGAAGGGGTTGGACTGGATGACCCTTGGGGTGCCTTCAAGGTCTAAGATCCTTCCAATGGCAGAAGTGGTTGGACTGGATGACCCTTGGGTGCCTTCAAGGTCTATAATCCTTCCAATGGCAGAAGGGGTTGGACTGGATGACCCTTGGGGTACCTTCAAGATATATGATCCTTCCAATGGAAGAAGGGGTTGGACTGGATGACCCTTGGGGTGCCTTCAAGGTCTATAATCCTTCCAATGGCAGAAGGGGTTGGACTGGATGACCCTTGGGGTACCTTCAAGATATATGATCCTTCCAATGGAAGAAGGGATTGGACTGGATGACCCTTGGGGTGCCTTTAAGGTCTATAATCCTTCCAATGGCAGAAGGGGTTGGACTGGATGACCCTTGGGGTACCTTCAAGATATATGATCCTTCCAATGGAAGGAGGGGTTGGACTGGATGACCCTTGGGGTGCCTTCAAGGTCTATAATCCTTCCAATGGCAGAAGGGGTTGGACTGGATGACCCTTGGGGTGCCTTCAAGGTCTAAGATCCTTCCAATGGCAGAAGTGGTTGGACTGGATGACCCTTAGGGTGCTTTCAAGGTCTATGATACTTCCAATGGAAGGAGGGGTTGGACTGGATGACCCTTGGGGTGCCTTCAAGGTCTATAATCCTTCCAATGGCAGAAGGGGTTGGACTGGATGACCCTTGGGGTACCTTCAAGATATATGATCCTTCCAATGGAAGAAGGGATTGGACTGGATGACCCTTGGGGTGCCTTTAAGGTCTATAATCCTTCCAATGGCAGAAGGGGTTGGACTGGATGACCCTTGGGGTACCTTCAAGATATATGATCCTTCCAATGGAAGAAGGGGTTGGACTGGATGACCCTTGGGGTGCCTTCAAGGTCTATAATCCTTCCAATGGCAGAAGGGGTTGGACTGGATGACCCTTGGGGTACCTTCAAGATATATGATCCTTCCAATGGAAGAAGGGATTGGACTGGATGACCCTTGGGGTGCCTTTAAGGTCTATAATCCTTCCAATGGCAGAAGGGGTTGGACTGGATGACCCTTGGGGTACCTTCAAGATATATGATCCTTCCAATGGAAGAAGGGATTGGACTGGATGACCCTTGGGGTGCCTTTAAGGTCTATAATCCTTCCAATGGCAGAAGGGGTTGGACTGGATGACCCTTGGGGTACCTTCAAGATATATGATCCTTCCAATGGAAGAAGGGGTTGGACTGGATGACCCTTGGGGTGCCTTCAAGGTCTATAATCCTTCCAATGGCAGAAGGGGTTGGACTGGATGACCCTTGGGGTGCCTTCAAGGTCTATGATCCTTCCAATGGCAGAAGGGGTTGGACTGGATGACCCTTAGGGTGCTTTCAAGGTCTATGATACTTCCAATGGAAGGAGGGGTTGGACTGGATGACCCTTGGGGTGCCTTCAAGGTCTATAATCCTTCCAATGGCAGAAGGGGTTGGACTGGATGACCCTTGGGGTACCTTCAAGATATATGATCCTTCCAATGGAAGAAGGGATTGGACTGGATGACCCTTGGGGTGCCTTTAAGGTCTATAATCCTTCCAATGGCAGAAGGGGTTGGACTGGATGACCCTTGGGGTACCTTCAAGATATATGATCCTTCCAATGGAAGAAGGGGTTGGACTGGATGACCCTTGGGGTGCCTTCAAGGTCTATAATCCTTCCAATGGCAGAAGGGGTTGGACTGGATGACCCTTGGGGTGCCTTCAAGGTCTAAGATCCTTCCAATGGCAGAAGTGGTTGGACTGGATGACCCTTAGGGTGCTTTCAAGGTCTATGATACTTCCAATGGAAGGAGGGGTTGGACTGGATGACCCTTGGGGTGCCTTCAAGGTCTATAATCCTTCCAATGGCAGAAGGGGTTGGACTGGATGACCCTTGGGGTGCCTTCAAGATATATGATCCTTCCAATGGAAGAAGGGGTTGGACTGGATGACCCTTGGGGTGCCTTCAAGGTCTATAATCCTTCCAATGGCAGAAGGGGTTGGACTGGATGACCCTTGGGGTGCCTTCAAGGTCTATAATCCTTCCAATGGCAGAAGGGGTTGGACTGGATGACCCTTGGGGTACCTTCAAGATATATGATCCTTCCAATGGAAGAAGGGGTTGGACTGGATGACCCTTGGGGTGCCTTCAAGGTCTATAATCCTTCCAATGGCAGAAGGGGTTGGACTGGATGACCCTTGGGGTGCCTTCAAGGTCTAAGATCCTTCCAATGGCAGAAGTGGTTGGACTGGATGACCCTTAGGGTGCTTTCAAGGTCTATGATACTTCCAATGGAAGGAGGGGTTGGACTGGATGACCCTTGGGGTGCCTTCAAGGTCTATAATCCTTCCAATGGCAGAAGGGGTTGGACTGGATGACCCTTGGGGTACCTTCAAGATATATGATCCTTCCAATGGAAGAAGGGGTTGGACTGGATGACCCTTGGGGTGCCTTCAAGGTCTATAATCCTTCCAATGGCAGAAGGGGTTGGACTGGATGACCCTTGGGGTGCCTTCAAGGTCTATAATCCTTCCAATGGCAGAAGGGGTTGGACTGGATGACCCTTGGGGTACCTTCAAGATATATGATCCTTCCAATGGAAGAAGGGGTTGGACTGGATGACCCTTGGGGTGCCTTCAAGGTCTATAATCCTTCCAATGGCAGAAGGGGTTGGACTGGATGACCCTTGGGGTACCTTCAAGATATATGATCCTTCCAATGGAAGAAGGGGTTGGACTGGATGACCCTTGGGGTGCCTTCAAGGTCTATGATCCAAGGGCAGAAGAGGTTGGATTGGATGACCCTTGGGGTGCCTTCAAAGTCTATGATCCAAGGGCAGAAGAGGTTGGACTGGATGGCCTTTGTGGTGCCTTGAAGTTCTATGATCCTTTCGATGGCAGAAGGGTTTGGACTGGATGACCCTTGGGAGGATCATAGACCTTCCAAGGGCAGAAGGGGTTGGA
The DNA here is from genome assembly GCF_025583915.1 of Anolis sagrei ordinatus. Lineage (NCBI taxonomy): Eukaryota > Metazoa > Chordata > Lepidosauria > Squamata > Anolidae > Anolis > Anolis sagrei. The sequence goes on along the minus strand of NW_026844811.1, from coordinate 18,473,889 downwards.
CTGGATGACCCTTGGGGTGCCTTCAAGGTCTATGATCCTTCCAATGGCAGAAGGGGTTGGACTGGATGACCCTTGGGGTGCCTTCAAGGTCTATGATCCTTCCAATGGAAGAAGGGGTTGGACTGGATGACTCTTGGGGTGCCTTTGGGGTCTCCTCTATTTTCATGATTCTAATTCTGTATTCAGAAGGGGTTGGACTGGATGGCCTTTGGGGTCTCCTGCATTTGTACAAGTCTTCCCAAGCCCCTCCTTCCCGGCTGCTTCTTCGCCTTCACCCTTTCCTTCCTGGTCCAGCTCCGCCATGCGCAGCATCCTTCTCCCTCTCGCCTCCTTCCTCCCTTCTTTCCATCCTTCCTTCCTTCCTTCCTTTGCCTCCAATCCCTCCCTCTCTCTCCTTCCAAGCCTGAGATCTGGATGGTGATGGGAAGGGGGTCTCTCTGTTGTGTTGACCTCCCCATCCCCATCCCCATCCTTCTCTGCCTTCCTCTTTCCCTTTAAGGAGGAAGAAGGCAGGGCGCTGCAAGGACATCCTCCTCCTCCCCCTTCCTCACTTCTGGAAGGAGGAGAAGGAGGAGGAAGCTGAAGTTTTGTGTTTTCCCCCATCCCATTTGCCAGGAAACTTCTCTACTTGGGGCCATCAAGTCCTGAAGTTCTGGAGGAGTACACCTGGGTGCAGGACGGGACGTCCAACTTGGCTTTCCCCATGCTTCTTCTATTCCAGATTCCAAAAAAAGTCCTTCTTGGCTTTGGAAAGAGGGAGGTGACGCCTGCCCGCCCGCCTCCCTTCCTCCCTTCCTTCCTTCCTTTCTTTCTGCCTCCGAGCAGGAGATGAATCTCCAAAGGCTTGCCTGGAATGGTAAACAGAGAAAGCGAGAGCATCCTCCATCTGGGAAGGTTTGAACGGCACAGACGTAGAGTTGGGTTCTCCTTTGAGGCCCCAACATCTGGACCCACCCCATGGTTGGGTATTGAGGGTCAAGGGCGAGACGAGACTCGGCCCCACAGATGGGGAGCGGACTATGCACCCGGAGGCAGAAGAGCCTCTGGCAGATGGGGCTCTGCTTGGTGGCCCTGGCTTGCTTGGTCTCAGGAGGCTTCCTCTACAACCACTGCCAGCAGAAGATCAAGTTGGCCAAAGACTTGGCCCTGAAGTACAAGCAGCAACAGGAGGCCCTTTCGGCCCAACTGCAAGGTGAGCAAGGCCCTCTCGGTTCAGCTACTTCTTGTTCAGCAGTGGAACTCTCTGCCCCGGAGTGTGGTGGTGGAACTCTCTGCCCCAGAGTGTGGTGGAGGCTCCTTCTTGACCATCTGTTTTTGATGCTTTGATTGCAATTTTCCTTCTTCTGGATGGCCCATGAGGTCTCTTCCAAC
>NW_026844811.1:18345699-18464904 GCF_025583915.1 Anolis sagrei ordinatus | reverse complement strand
TGTTGTGACCTTGGTTTTGGCTTTCAGTTTGCTGAAAGGCTGAGCTTCTCATATGCTTCTGCAAAGGCGTTTAGAGTAGCTTGTAGGTCTTCTTCTGAATATGCACATACGACGTTATTATCAGTATATTGGAGTTCTACAACAGACATTGTTGTGACCTTGGTTTTGGCTTTCAGTCTGCTGAAAGGCTGAGCTTCTTGTATGCATCTGCAAAGGCGTTAAGAGTAGCTTGTAGGTCTTCTGAATGCGCACATATGATGTTATCATCAGCATATTGGAGTTCTGTAACAGATGTTGTTGTGACAGTCTGCTGAAAGGATGAGCTTCTCATATACTTCAAAGGCATTTAGAGTAGCTTATAAGTCTTCTTCTGAGTGCGCACATACGCTATCATCAGCATATTGGAGTTCTATAACAAATGTTGTTGTGACCTTGGTTTTGGCTTTTAGTTTGCTGAACAGCCGAGCTTCTTGTATGTGTTTGCAAAGGCGTTTGTAGTGGCTTGTAGGTCTTTGTCTGAATGTGCACATACGACGTTATTATCAGCGTATTGGAGTTCTATAACGGATGTTGTTGTGACCTTGATTTTTGGCTTTCAGTTTGCTGAAAGGCTGAGCTTCTCATATACTTCAAAGGCATTTAGAATAGCTTATAGGTGCTGAATAGTCGAGCTTCTTGTATGCGTTTTCAAAGGCGTTTAGAGTGGCTTGTCGGTCTTTGTCTGAATGCGCACGTACAACGTTATCATCAGCATATTAGATTTCTATAAAAGATGTTGTTCCAGCAGAAAATATTGGATTTTATTCAGGTGTGTGGAAGGGGCTTAAGATATCTTTCAGCAGGTTGGATGGGCTTTATTTGTATCATCATCAATAATTTTATTTAGTGATGTTTACTGTTGGTGAAATACCGATGTTCAGTCTTCGATGTTGTTGTGACCTCTCTGCGTGTCCCTCTCAAAGCTGACGGGAAGCCATTGTTCGACAACCCAATCTTGAAAGGCTGGCCCGGGGCGTTCTTCACTCAGACGTCAGGAACGTCTTCCTCTTCCTCGGTCTGAGCCAAAAGGAGCACAATAGCTGGCGTCCAAGTGCAGCTTTTAGATGTTTAGTTTGACTCTGGTTCAGCGAGAGAGAGAGAGGCCTTGAAGAATGTTCTTGCCCTTAGGTACTTATGCATTACGATAGCGCATGGGGAACGAGCATGGCCGGAATCACTGGGTTGTTGGAGGTTTTTTCGGGCTATCTGGCCATGTTCTAGAGGCATTCTCTCCTGACATTTCGCCTGCATCTAGCAAGCATCCTAATGAGACCAAACTACAAATCCCAGTAACTACAACTCCCAAATGACATGGCCTATTTCCCCCAAACTCCATCTGTGTTCATATTGGGGCATATGGAATAGTCATGCCAAGTTTGGTCCAGATCCATCATGGTTTGAGTCCACAGTGCTCTCTGGATGGAGGTGAACTACAACTCCCAAACTCAAGGTCAATGCCCACCAAACCCTTCTAGTGTTTTCTGTTGGTCATGGGAGTCCTGTGTGCCACATTTGGTTCAATTCCTTCATTGGTGGGGTTCAGAATGCTTTTTGATTGTAGGTGAACTATAAATCCCAGCAACTACAACTCCCAAATTTTGAGGCATATTTCCCCAAAACTCCACCAGTGTTCACATTTGGGTATATGGAATATTTGTGCCAAGTGTGGTCCAGATCCATCATGGTTTGAGTCCACAGTGCTCTCTGGGTGGAGGTGGACTACAATTCCCAAACTCAAGGTCAATGCCACTAAACCGTTCCAGTATTTTTTGTTGGTCATGAGAGTTCTGTGTGCCAAGTTTGGTTCAATTCTAACATTGGTGAGGTTCAGAATGCTCTTTGATTTTAGGTGAACTATAAATCTCAGCAACTACAACTCCCAAATTTTGAGGCCTATTTCCCCCCAAACTCCATCTGTGTTCATATTTGAACATATGGAATATTTGTGCCAAGTTTGGTCCAGATCCATCATGGTTTGAGTCCACAGTGCTCTCTGGATGGAGGTGAACTACAACTCCCAAACTCAAGGTCAATGCCCACCAAACCCTTCTAGTGCTTTCTGTCGGTCATGGGAGTTCTGTGTGCCAAGTTTGGTTCAATTCCAACATTGGTGGAGTTCAGAATGCTCTTTGATTGTAGGTGAACTATAAATCCCAGCAACTACAACTCCCAAATGACAAAATCAATTTTTTTGAGTGAAGGACTTACATTGGGTTGTTAGGTGTCTTGTGTCCAAATTTGGTGTCAATTCGCCCAGTGGTTTTTGAGTTGTGTTAATCCCACAAACGAACATTACATTTTTATTTATATAGATGGAAAACACAACATAAAGGTGAAACTGGTGCAAAATACAAGGAAGTAAACAAACTTGCTCTGGTCACAGAACCCAAGTTTCCTTGGAACAGAATTTGGAGTATTCATCCCTTGTGAAAGCAGGATCTTAGCGCTGAATTTTACTTTCCTCCCTTTCTAAATTCCTCTTTTCCTGCAGTTGTTTATGAACACAGATCCCGCCTAGAACGATCCTTGCAGAAGGAGCGAGGAGAGCACAAGAAGACCAAAGAAGGTGAGTTGACCCTGTGTTTCTTAACCTGGGGATCAGGACCCCTGGGGGGGGGGGTTGCGAGGGGGTGTCAGGGGGTGTCGCCAAAAACCATCAGAAAACACAATAAAATCTGTTGATCTTGGGGGTTCTGTGTGGGAAGTCTGGTTCAATTCCTTCATTGGTGGGGTTCAGAATGCTCTTTGATTGTAGGTGAACTATACATCCCAGCAACTACAACTCTCAAATGTCAAGGTCTATTTTCCCCAACTCCACCAGTGTTCACATTTGGGCATATTGAGAATTGTGCCAAGTTTGGTCCAGATCCATCATTGTTTGAGTCCACAGTGCTCTCTGGATTTAGGTGAACTACAACTCCCAAACTCAAGGTCAATGCCCACCAAACCTTCCAATATTTTCTGTTGGTCATGGGAGTTCTGTGTCCCAAGTTTGAGTCAATTCATTGGTATGGGTCAGAATGCTCTTTGATTGTAGGTGAACTATAAATCCCAGCAACTACAACTCCCAAATGTCAAGGTCTATTTTCCCCAAACTCCACCAGTGTTCACATCTGGGCATATTGAGCATTCGTGCCGAATTTGGTCCAGATCCATCATTGTTTGAGTCCACAGTGCTCTCTGGATTTAGGTGAACTACAACTCCCAAACTCAAGGTCAATGCCCACTAAGCCCTTCCAGTATTTTCTGTTGGTCATGGGAGTTCTGTGTGCCAAGTTTGGTTCAATTCCATCGTTGGTTGAGTTCAGCATGCTCTTTGATTGTAGGTGAACTATAAATCCCAGCAACTACAACTCCCAAATGTCAAGGTCTATTTTCCCCAAACTCCACCAGTGTTCACATTTGGGCATATTGACTATCTGTGCCAAGTTTGGTCCAGATCCATCATTGTTTGAGTCCATAGTGCTCTCTGGATGTAGGTGAACTACAACTCCCAAACTCAAGGTCAATGCCCACCAAACCCTTCCAGTATTTTCTGTTGGTCATGGGAGTTCTGTGTGCCAAGTTTGGTTCAATTCCATCTTGGTGGAGTTCAGAATGCTCTTTGATTGTAGGTGAACTATAAATCCCAGCAACTACAACTCCCAAATGTCAAGGTTTATTTTCCCCAAACTCCACCAGTGTTCACATTTGGGCATATTGAGGATTCGTGCCAAGTTTGGTCCAGATCCATCATTGTTTGAGTCCACAGTGCTCTCTGGATGTAGGTGAACTACAACTCCCAAACTCAAGGTCAATGCCCACCAAACCCTCCAGTATTTTCTGTTGGTCATGGGAGTTCTGTTTGCCAAGTTTGGTTCAATTCCATCGTTGGTGAAATTCAGATTGCTCTTTGATTGTAGGTGAACTATAAATCCCAGCAAGTACAACACCCAATTGTCCAGGTCTATTTCCCCCAAACTCCACCAGTGTTCACATTTGGGGATATTGAGTATTCGTGCCAAGTTTGGTCCAGATCCATCATTGTTTGAGTCCACAGTGCTCTCTGGATGGAGGTGAACTACAACTCCCAAACTCCCTTCTCTTTCTTCTCCTTTTAGACTTCCTAGTGTACAAGTTGGAAGCTCAGGAAGCTCTGAATAAAGAAAAGGTGGGTAGAACTAGTTTCGTGTGGAAGTATGCATCTGGTTAACTTCTGTCAATATCCTGGGACTTCTAGTTTGACGAGGCTTGGCACTCTTTAGCAGTGTAGGCTAAATGCATTGTAAAACTACAATTTCCAGGATTCCATAGCATTAAGAAACGGAAGTTTAAATGGGATCGAAGTGCTTAAACTACAACTCCCATCATGCCAGGTTAACCCTGGGAAATATATTAAATACTAGCTTGGGTACCCGGCATTACCCGGGTTATTTCAAAAAGCCATTCTTTTAATTGTCCAAAATACATAAATTTGTGGGTAAACTACAACTCACCTCATGCCAGGTTAACCCTGAGAAACTCCATCAGTACTTAAAGTTTGTTATGTTGGGCAAGTTTGCTCCAGATGTATCATCAGTGGGGTTTAGTGTGATCTCTGGCTGTAGGGTAAACTACAACTCCCACTATGGTGGGTTAAGTCTCCTCAAACATAGATTGAGTTAGTTATGGGGGTTCTGTGTGCCAAGTTTGGTCCAGGTCCATCATTGTTTAAGTCCACAGTGCTCTCTGGATGTAGGTGAACTACAACTCCCAAACTCAAGATCTATGTACACCAAACCCTTCGAGTATTTTCTGTTGGTCATGGGAGTTCCATGTGTCAGGTTTGGTTCAATTCCATTGTTGGTGGAGTTCAGAATGCTCTTTGATTGTAGGTAAACTACAAATCCCAGCAACTACAACTCCCAAATGTCAAGGTGTATTTCCCCCCAAATCCACTGGTGTTTACATTTGGGCATATTGGGTAAATGTGCCAAGTCTGGTCCATATCCATAATTGTTTGAGTCCACGGTGCTCTCTGGATGTAGGTGAACTACAACTCCCAAACTCAAGGTCTATGTCCACCAAACCCTTCCAGTATTTTTGTGTTGGTCGTGGGGGTTCTGTGTGCCAAGTTGGGTCCAGTTCCATCTTTGGTGGAGTTCAGAGTGCTCAATGATTGCAGGTGAACTATACATCCCAATACCTACAACTCCAAAATGTCCAGGCCAATTCCCCTCAAAACTCACCAGTATTCAAATTTGGGCCTATTGGGTACGCATGCCAAGTTTAATTCAGATCCATCATTGTTTGGGTCCATAGTGCACTCTGGATGTAGATGAACTACAACTCCCCCAAATCAAGGTGAATTTTCCCCAAAGACCTCCAGTATTTTTGTGTTGGTCATGGGGGTTCTGTGTGCCAAGTTAGTTCCAGGTCCTTTATTGGTGGTGTTCAGAGTGCAGTTCTTAGACTGCAGGTGAACTATACATCCCAGTACTTACAACTCCTATAAATCATGGTTAATTCTCCCCAAACCTCTCCAGTACGTTGAGTTGCTGATCAAGTCCTCTCTTTGTTGTGTACCATAGAAAAGAACATGGAAGGGTTAAGAGGGTTGAGAGAGAGGCAGTGGGAGGGGTTATGCAAATTCCATACCAATAGAGAGAGAAAGGAACACTGGGATGTCTGTGGTGGAGGAAACACATAAAACCTAGGATGGAATTGTCCCCGCATGAAAGCCTTCCCTTGGGTGGTGGGCAGGATGGGGTTGGTGGAGGGAACACAGGGATGTCTGTGGTGGAGGAAACACATAAAACCTAGGATGGAATTGTCCCTGTATGCAAGCCTTCACTTGGGTGGTGGACAGGATAGTGTTGGTGGAGGGAACACAGGGATGTCTGTGGTGGAGGAAACACATAAAACCTAGGATGGAATTGTCCCTGTATGCAAGCCTTCACTTGGGTGGTGGACAGGATAGTGTTGGTGGAGGGAAACACTGGGATGTCTGTGGTGGAGGAAACACATAAAACCTAGGATGGAATTGTCCCTGTATGCAAGCCTTCACTTGGGTGGTGGACAGGATAGTGTTGGTGGAGGGAACACAGGGATGTCTGTGGTGGAGGAAACACATAAAACCTAGGATGGAATTGTCCCTGTATGCAAGCCTTCACTTGGGTGGTGGACAGGATAGTGTTGGTGGAGGGAACACAGGGATGTCTGTGGTGGAGGAAACACATAAAACCTAGGATGGAATTGTCCCTGTATGCAAGCCTTCACTTGGGTGGTGGACAGGATAGTGTTGGTGGAGGGAAACACTGGGATGTCTGTGGTGGAGGAAACACATAAAACCTAGGATGGAATTGTCCCCGCATGAAAGCCTTCCCTTGGGTGGTGGGCAGGATGGGGTTGGTGGAGGGAACACAGGGATGTCTGTGGTGGAGGAAACACATAAAACCTAGGATGGAATTGTCCCTGTATGCAAGCCTTCACTTGGGTGGTGGACAGGATAGTGTTGGTGGAGGGAACACAGGGATGTCTGTGGTGGAGGAAACACATAAAACCTAGGATGGAATTGTCCCTGTATGCAAGCCTTCACTTGGGTGGTGGACAGGATAGTGTTGGTGGAGGGAAACACTGGGATGTCTGTGGTGGAGGAAACACATAAAACCTAGGATGGAATTGTCCCCGCATGAAAGCCTTCCCTTGGGTGGTGGGCAGGATGGGGTTGGTGGAGGGAACACAGGGATGTCTGTGGTGGAGGAAACACATAAAACCTAGGATGGAATTGTCCCTGTATGCAAGCCTTCACTTGGGTGGTGGACAGGATAGTGTTGGTGGAGGGAACACAGGGATGTCTGTGGTGGAGGAAACACATAAAACCTAGGATGGAATTGTCCCTGTATGCAAGCCTTCACTTGGGTGGTGGACAGGATAGTGTTGGTGGAGGGAACACAGGGATGTCTGTGGTGGAGGAAACACATAAAACCTAGGATGGAATTGTCCCTGTATGCAAGCCTTCACTTGGGTGGTGGACAGGATAGTGTTGGTGGAGGGAACACAGGGATGTCTGTGGTGGAGGAAACACATAAAACCTAGGATGGAATTGTCCCTGTATGCAAGCCTTCACTTGGGTGGTGGACAGGATAGTGTTGGTGGAGGGAACACAGGGATGTCTGTGGTGGAGGAAACACATAAAACCTAGGATGGAATTGTCCCTGTATGCAAGCCTTCACTTGGGTGGTGGGCAGGATGGGGTTGGTGGAGGGAAACACTGGGATGTCTGTGGTGGAGGAAACACATAAAATCAAGGATGGAATTGCCCTGGTATGAAAGCCTTCACTTGGGTGGTGGGCAGGATGGTGTTGGTGGAGGGAACACTAGGATGTCTGTGGTGGAGGAAACACATAAAATCTGTTTGTGGAGGCAGAAGCTTGCCTGTGTAAGTGAAGACCCCAGCCACATACACACATACATATTTTCACTTTTATTATGTATATAGATCATAGATAGATAGATAGATGGGTTTAGATTATAAAATGGTGTATAATAAATACTTTTACATTTTTTCCCCGTTCTTAGCAAGATTCCATGAATAGATATGGCGCATTGAGCTCTCAGCATAAGATCCTGAAGGTAAACGAACCTTCTTTTTTGGAAATCTAACCCTAACCCTAACTCTGGCCCCCTCTCTCTTCACTCTGGCCCTGAAAGGCAGTTGGTGCTGGGGGGAGGGGTCCCCAGCTGATGACGTATGCAAGAGACAAGATGGAACTGTCCCCTGGCCCCCTCTCTCTCTTCACTCTGGCCCCGAGCAGCAGTTGGTGCTGTGAGGAGGGGTCCCCAACTGATGACATATGCAGGAGACAAGATGGAACTGTCCCCTGGCCCTCTCTCTATTCACTCTGGCCCAGAGCGGCAGTTGGTGCTGAGGGGAGGGGTCCCTAACTGCTGACATATGCAAGAGACGAGATGGAACTGTCCCCTGGCCCCCTCTCTCTTCACTCTGGTCCTGAAAGGCAGTTGGTGCTGTGAGAGGGGTCCCCAACTGATGACGTATGCAAGAGACAAGATGGAACTGTCCCCTGGCCCCCTCTCTTTTCACTTTGGCCCAGAGCGACAGTTGGTGCTGGGTGTGTGGTCCCCAACTGATGACATATGCAGGAGACAAGGTGGAACTGTCCCCTGGCCCCCTCTTCACTCTGGTCCAAAGAGGCAGTTGGTGCTGGGGAGAGGGGTCCCGAACTGATGATATATGCAGGAGACAAGATGGAACTGTCCCCTGGCCCCCTCTCTATTCACTCTGGCCCCGAGCAGCAGTTGGTGCTGTGAGGAGGGGTCCCCAACTGATGACATATGCAGGAGACAAGATGGAACTGCCCTGGCCCCTCTTTTCACTCTGGACCCAGAGCGGCAGTTGGTGCTGGGGGGAGGGGTCCCCAATGATGACATATGCAAGAGACAAGATGGAACTGTCCCTGCCCCCTCTCTTCACTCTGGCCCAGAGCAGCAGTTGGTGCTGGGGGAGGGGTCCCCAACTGATGACATATGCAGGAGACAAGATGGAACTGTCCCCTGGCCCCCTCTCTGTTCACTCTGGCCCAGAGCGGCAGTTGGTGCTGGGGGAGGGGTCCCCAACTGATGACATATGCAGGAGACAAGATGGAACTGTCCCCTGGCCCCCTCTCTCTTCACTCTGGCCCAGAACGGCAGTTGGTGCTGGGGGGAGGGGTCCCCAGCTGATGACATATGCAGGAGACAAGATGGAACTGTCCCCTGGCCCCCTCTCTCTTCACTCTGGTCCAGAGCGGCAGTTGGTGCTGGGGGTGTGTGGTCCCCAACTGATGACATATGCAGGAGACAAGGCGGAACTGTCCCCTGGCCCCCTCTCCCTTCACTCTGGCCCAGACTCCATGTGCTGAAGGGGTCCCCAGCTGATGACATATGCAAGAGACAAGATGGAACTGTCCCCTGGCCCCCTCTCTCTTCACTCTGATCCAGAGAGCAGTTGGTGCTGTGGGGAGGGGTCCCCAACTGATGACATATGCAGGAGACAAGGCGGAACTGTCCCCTGGCCCCCTCTCCCTTCACTCTGGCCCAGAGCAGCAGTTGGTGCTGGGGGAGGGGTCCCCAACTGATGACGTATGCAAGAGACAAGATGGAACTGTCCCGTGGTCCCCTCTCTCTTCACTCTGGCCCAGACTGCTGACATATGCAGGAGACAAGGTGGATTACCACCACACAAAGGATTACCACTACACCCGCATTATAGGAAATCTGCTACAAAACAGGAGCTTTTTTGTTGAGTTCCAGGGCCAGAGAAGCAGATGGCGGAAACAGTAGAACGGCCTGCTTTAGGGAAGCGTCCTTGCTCCATCCATGTTTAACATTTATGACCAGCCACTGCCAGAAGGGACAGAGAGTTTCACCTATGCTGACGATCATGCCATCACCGCTCAAGCAGGAGCTTTGAAATGGCTGAACAGGAGTTCTCTGAAGCTTTAGGAGCTCTTACTGCCTATTACAGGGATAACCAGCTGATTCATTTTTCGCTTCCCCCGATCAGAACCAGCATGACGAAGTCAAGAAACAACTGATTGATTTGCAGCTGCAGCACAACGTGCTGAAACTGGAGCATCGCAAAATCGTGGAGACCCACAACCAAAAATATGCCCAGCTGCAGCGGGAGAAGGAGAGTGAGGTCTTGGCTTTGCAGGGTAATTCTAGGGTCAAGAGGAAGTTTCCTCTGAGGATTCCTGCCCTAGATGCAGGCGAAACGTCAGGAGAGAATGCTTCTGGCACATAGGAAAACTCACAACAACCCAGTGATTTTGACCATGAAAGTCTTCGACAATGCATTGAAGTTCCATTGTTTGTGTGTGTGTGTGTGTGTGTTGTAGATACAGTTTACAAGCTGAGAGAAGAAAGCAAACTGCTTCGGAAGGCTCACCAGGAGATCCATTCACAACTTCTCAATGCTCACGTAAGTTTTGGAAATGGGTTTCTTTTCGGGACACACAAAAGGCTCAGGAACTGAATCTCCTTTTTCCAGTCCTTGCTTCACAGTCTATCCAGGGTTAATGTTGCTGGAGCTCCATCCCCGACCCATGGTCCATGCCGGTGTCCTAGCTGGTATCTGTCAGCAGAGGACATGTCTGAATGTTTTTGGACAGGAGTAGGTCACTTGCCGGCCTCCCAATGCCCACAAGCGCTTTCTCTTTGTTCCGGATCTAGGTTCAGATGGAAGAGTTCAGGCAGCTCAAGGAAACCCTTCAAAAGATGCCAAGTTTCAAGGAGATGGCGGGGATGAAAGGGCAGCAGAAGCCCCCCATGCCAGCACTTGCCCCACTGCCAACTGTTAAGCCAAAGGTGGGGTACCCACTTCCCTTCCTGTGTATACACAGATTTCCATTTCAGGACCACCCGCCATAAGTGAAAATCCGTGAAGTAGGGAGGCCATAAATATTTGTACACTAGCTGTACCCGCCACGCGTTGCTGTGGCCAACTTTCCCTCTTTCTCTCCTTCTTTTCCTCCTTCCTTCACTCCCTCTTTCCTTCCTTCCCCTCTTCCTTCTCTTCTCTTCTTTCTCCTTCTTCCCCCCCCTTCTTCTCTCTCTTCCTTTCTTCTTCTCTCTTTCCTCTTTCCTTCCCTCCTTTTCTCCTTTTTCCCCTTCCTCCTTCCTCTTTCCTTCCTTCCTCTTTCTCCTTTCCTTCTTCTTTCCTCTTCCTTCCCTTCCCCCTTTCTTTCTCTCTCTCTCTCTTTTCTTTCCTTCTCTCTCTTCCCTCCTCTCTCTCTTTTTCCTCCTTCCTTCACTCCCTCTTTCCTTCCTCCTTTTCCTCTCTTCTTCCTTCCTTCTCTATCTCTTTCCTTCCTTCCCCCTTTTTCTTTCTTTCTGTCTCTTTCTTCCTTCTCTTTCCTTCTTTCCTTCCCTCCCTCTTTCTCTACATTTTCCCCTTCCTTCACTCCCTCTTTCCTCCTTCCCTTCCTTCCTTCTCTATCTCTTTCCTTCCTTCCCCCTTTTTCTTTCTCTTCTGCTGTCTCTTTTCTTCCTTCTCTCTTTCCTTCCCTCCCTCTTTCTCTACATGTTTCCCCCTTCCTTCACTCCCTCTTTCATTCCTTCCCTCTTTCCTTCCTCCTTCTCTTCCTTCCTTCCTCCCTTTTCTTTCTCTCTTCTCTTCTTCTCTCTCTTTCTTCCCCCTTCCTATCTTCCTCCCTTCCTTCGCTCCCTCTTTCATTTCTTCCTTCCCTTTTCTTCTTCTCTTCTCTTTCCTTCTTTCTTTCTTTCTCTTCCTTTCTCTCCTTCTCTCTTTCCTTCTTCCTTCCCTTCTTTCTCTCTTTCCCCTTCCTTCCTTCCCTCCTTCCTTCCTCTTTCCTCCTTCCTTCCTTCTCTATCTCTTTCCTTCCTTCCCCCTTTTTCTTTCTCTTCTGCTGTCTCTTTTCTTCCTTCTCTCTTTCCTTCTTTCCTTCCCTCCCTCTTTCTCTACATGTTTCCCCCTTCCTTCACTTCCTCTTTCCTTCCTTCCCCTTTCCTCCTTCCTTCCTTCTCTATCTCTTTCCTTCCTTCCCCCTTTTTCTTTCTCTTCTGTGTCTCTTTTCTTCCTTCTCTTTTTCCTTCTTTCCTTCCTCCTCTTTCTCTCTTTCCCCCCTTCACTCCCTCTTTCCTTCCTTTCCCTCTTTTTTCTTTCCTTCTCCTTCCTCCTTCCCCTTTTTTTCTCTTCTTTCTCTTTTCTTCCTTCTCTCCCCCCTCTTTCTCTACATCTTCCCCCCTTCCTTCGCCCTCTTTCCTTCCTCCTTTCCCTTTTTTCTTTCCTTCTCTCCTTCCTTCCTTCTCTAACTTTCCTTCCTTCCCCTCTTTTCTTTCCCTCCCTCTTTCTCTCCTTCCTTCCTTCTCTACTTCTTTCCTTCCTTCCTTCTCTTTTTTCTTACATGCTTCCTTCTCCCTTTCCTTCTTTCCCTCCCTCCCTCTTTCTTTTCTTTCTTTCTTTTTTTCTTCCCCTTCCCTCCCTCTTTCTTCCCTTTTTTTATTGTCATTTAGGTTTTTGGGGCTTTTTAAGTCCCTTCTGCTGTGTTTTTCAGTGTTTTTATGAGTGAAGGACATATATTGGGTTGTTAGGTGTCTTGTGTCCAAATTTGGTGTCAATTCGTCCAGTGGTTTTTGAGTTCTGTTAATCCCACAAACGAACATTACATTTTTATTTATATAGATAGCTGATAATTTGAGACTTTGGTGGTGATGGGGGTTCTGTGTGGGAGGTTTGGCCCAATTCTTTCGTTGGTGGGGTGCAGAATGCTCTGTCATTGTAGGTGAACTATAAATCCCAGCAACTACAACTCCCAAATGTCAAGATTCTATTTTCCCCAAACTCCACCAGTGTTCACATTTGGGCATATTGAGTATTTGTGTAGTGTTTGGTCCAGATCCATCATTGTTTGAGTCCACAGTGATCTCTGGATGATGGAGCTATGCTTCTCTTCCTCTGCAGTCAAGGCAGTGGCAGTTGGGATAGATGGAGGGTCTCTGATCCGTTGTTGGGTGTAGACATGATGGAGCTATGTCTCTTCTGCTTCTCTTTCTCTGCAGCCAAGGCAGTGGCACTTGGGACGGAAGGAGGGCCTTTAATACATTGTTGGGCCTAGAGATGATGGAGCTATCCTTCTCTTCCACTGCAGCAAAGGCAGTGGCAGTTGGGATGCATGGAAAGCCTTGGATCTGTTGTTGGGCCTAGACATGATAGAGCTATGCTTCTCTTCCACTGTAGCAAAGGGAGTGACAGCTGGGATGGAAGGAGGACCTTTGATCTGTTGTTGGGCATAGACATGATGGAGCTATGCCTCTTCTGCTTCTCTTCCACTGCAGCAAAGGCAGTGGCAGTTGGGATGGATGGAAGGCATTGGATCTGTTGTTGGGCCTAGACATGATAGAGCTATACTTCTCTTCCACTGCAGCAAAGGCAGTGGCAGTTGGGATGGATCAGTTGTTGTGATCTGCTATTGGGCGTAGACATGATGGAGCTATGCTTCTCTTCCTCTTCAGCAAAGGCAGTGGCAGTTGGGATGGATGGAAGGCATTGGATCTGTTGTTGGGCCTAGACATGATAGCGCTATGCTTCTCTTCCACTGCAGCAAAGGCAGTGGCAGTGGAAGGAGGAGCTTTGATCTGTTGTTGGGTGCAAATATGGAGCTATGTCTCTTCTGCTTCTCTTCCTTGGCAGCCAACACAGTGACAGTTGGGATGGAAGGAGGGTCTTTGATCCGTTGTTGGGCCTAGATATGATGGAGCTATGCTTCTGAAGGCAGTGACAGTTGGGATGGAAGGAGGGCTTTTGATCCGTTGTTGGGCCTAGGCATGATGGAGCTGTACTTCTCAAGGCAGTGACAGTTGGGATGGAAAGAGGGCCTTTGCTCCGTTGTTGGGCCTAGAGATGATGGAGCTATGCTTCTCAAGGCAGTGACAGTTGGGATGGAAGGAGGACCTTTGATCTATTGTTGGGCCTAGACATGATGGAGCTATGCTTCTCAAGGCAGTGACAGTTGGGATGGAAGGAGGACCTTTGCTCTGTTGTTGGGCCTAGACATGATGGAGCTATGCTTCTGAAGGCAGTGACAGTTGGGTTGGAAGGAGGACCTTTGCTCTGTTGTTGGGCCTAGACATGATGGAGCTATGCTTCTGAAGGCAGTGACAGTTGGGTTGGAAGGAGGACCTTTGCTCCGTTGTTGGGCCTAGACATGATGGAGCTATGCTTCTCAAGGCAGTGACAGTTGGGATGGAAAGAGGACCTTTGCTCTGTTGTTGGGCCGAGACATGATGGAGCTATGCTTCTCAAGGCAGTGACAGTTGGGTTGGAAGGAGGACCTTTGCTCTGTTGTTGGGCCGAGACATGATGGAGCTATGCTTCTCAAGGCAGTGACAGTTGGGTTGGAAGGAGGACCTTTGCTCCGTTGTTGGGCCTAGACATGATGGAGCTATGCTTCTGAAGGCAGTGACAGTTGGGTTGGAAGGAGGACCTTTGCTCCGTTGTTGGGCCTAGACATGATGGAGCTATGCTTCTGAAGGCAGTGACAGTTGGGTTGGAAGGAGGGACTTTGCTCTGTTGTTGGGCCTAGACATGATGGAGCTATGCTTCTGAAGGCAGTGACAGTTGGGTTGGAAGGAGGACCTTTGCTCTGTTGTTGGGCCTAGACATGATGGAGCTATGCTTCTCAAGGCAGTGACAGTTGGGATGGAAAGAGGACCTTTGCTCTGTTGTTGGGCCTAGACATGATGGAGCTATGCTTCTGAAGGCAGTGACAGTTGGGTTGGAAGGAGGACCTTTGCTCCGTTGTTGGGCCTAGACATGATGGAGCTATGCTTCTGAAGGCAGTGACAGTTGGGTTGGAAGGAGGACCTTTGCTCCGTTGTTGGGCCTAGACATGATGGAGCTATGCTTCTGAAGGCAGTGACAGTTGGGTTGGAAGGAGGACCTTTGCTCCGTTGTTGGGCCTAGACATGATGGAGCTATGCTTCTGAAGGCAGTGACAGTTGGGTTGGAAGGTGGACCTTTGCTCCGTTGTTGGGCCTAGACATGATGGAGCTATGCTTCTGAAGGCAGTGACAGTTGGGTTGGAAGGAGGACCTTTGCTCCGTTGTTGGGCCTAGACATGATGGAGCTATGCTTCTGAAGGCAGTGACAGTTGGGTTGGAAGGAGGACCTTTGCTCTGTTGTTGGGCCTAGACATGATGGAGCTATGCTTCTGAAGGCAGTGACAGTTGGGTTGGAAGGAGGACCTTTGCTCCGTTGTTGGGCCTAGACATGATGGAGCTATGCTTCTGAAGGCAGTGACAGTTGGGTTGGAAGGAGGACCTTTGCTCCGTTGTTGGGCCTAGACATGATGGAGCTATGCTTCTGAAGGCAGTGACAGTTGGGTTGGAAGGAGGACCTTTGCTCCGTTGTTGGGCCTAGACATGATGGAGCTATGCTTCTGAAGGCAGTGACAGTTGGGTTGGAAGGAGGACCTTTGCTCCGTTGTTGGGCCTAGACATGATGGAGCTATGCTTCTGAAGGCAGTGACAGTTGGGTTGGAAGGAGGACCTTTGCTCCGTTGTTGGGCCTAGACATGATGGAGCTATGCTTCTGAAGGCAGTGACAGTTGGGTTGGAAGGAGGACCTTTGCTCCGTTGTTGGGCCTAGACATGATGGAGCTATGCTTCTGAAGGCAGTGACAGTTGGGTTGGAAGGAGGACCTTTGCTCCGTTGTTGGGCCTAGACATGATGGAGCTATGCTTCTCAAGGCAGTGACAGTTGGGATGGAAAGAGGACCTTTGCTCTGTTGTTGGGCCTAGACATGATGGAGCTATGCTTCTGAAGGCAGTGACAGTTGGGTTGGAAGGAGGACCTTTGCTCCGTTGTTGGGCCTAGACATGATGGAGCTATGCTTCTGAAGGCAGTGACAGTTGGGTTGGAAGGAGGACCTTTGCTCCGTTGTTGGGCCTAGACATGATGGAGCTATGCTTCTGAAGGCAGTGACAGTTGGGTTGGAAGGAGGGACTTTGCTCTGTTGTTGGGCTTAGACATGATGGAGCTATGCTTCTGAAGGCAGTGACAGTTGGGTTGGAAGAAGGACCTTTGCTCTGTTGTTGGGCCTAGACATGATGGAGCTATGCTTCTGAAGGCAGTGACAGTTGGGTTGGAAGGAGGACCTTTGCTCTGTTGTTGGGCCTAGACATGATGGAGCTATGCTTCTGAAGGCAGTGACAGTTGGGATGGAAAGAGGACCTTTGCTCTGTTGTTGGGCCTAGACATGATGGAGCTATGCTTCTGAAGGCAGTGACAGTTGGGTTGGAAGGAGGACCTTTGCTCCGTTGTTGGGCCTAGACATGATGGAGCTATGCTTCTGAAGGCAGTGACAGTTGGGTTGGAAGGAGGACCTTTGCTCCGTTGTTGGGCCTAGACATGATGGAGCTATGCTTCTGAAGGCAGTGACAGTTGGGTTGGAAGGAGGACCTTTGCTCCGTTGTTGGGCCTAGACATGATGGAGCTATGCTTCTGAAGGCAGTGACAGTTGGGTTGGAAGGTGGACCTTTGCTCTGTTGTTGGGCCGAGACATGATGGAGCTATGCTTCTTTGCGAGATGAACCCGTGGCAATGCTTCTTTAGCCTCTTTTTCTGTTCTAGGTTTCGGTAGCTAATGCCGCAAAAGCATCTCTGAGCCCCTTGGAGAAGACTGGGAACTCCCTTTTCGCTCCGGCCTCTGACACCAAGCGCCAGGGAGGCGAAAACCTTCCTGATGGCCAAGTCTCGTACAGAAACGATGGTCCGAAGGCACAGGGCAGCATGCCATTGGGTCAAGTGGCTCCGCCGAATGACGTCCATTTGCCACCCGCGGCCTGGGCTCCTGCAGGGCAGAGGGACAACCCCATCATTCGCTTCACAAGGATGGTGAATAGTGTGCAGAACGGAAACACGGTAAGAATATTCTGGGTAGAATTCTATTAGATTTTTTCAGAGCTTGGAAACTGTAATTTTGCTCCTGTTATGAATTGTAATGTATATATTTGATATGCAAGATGTATTTTCATTCACTGGACCAAATTTCATTCAGTGGACCAATAGTGGTGGGGTTTCGAGGGCACCGACCTCAAAGGTTGGGAGTTATAGTTCACCCACAATGACAGATCCAGAGTGAAGAGAGAGGGGGGCAGAAGATAGTTCCACCTTGTTTCCTGTGCTATGTTAATAATATAATATAATATAATATAATATAATATAATATAATATAATATAATATAATATATAGTATATACATATAATATTTATATTATAATATAATGCAATATAATACTAATAATAATATATTATAATTATATATTTATATTACATGTAATATTACTAATAATCAACTTTTTGTTGATTATATATTTCCATCATACTTACTGCCAGCACATGGGGTGCAGACCCAAAATTAATAAGAACATCAGCCCTGGCCTTGTCTGACTCAACTGTCGAGTATGCCTGCCCTGTTTGGCATAGGTCTGCCCATGCAAAGCAGGTGAGCATAGCATTGAATGAAACATGCAGAATAATCACAGGATGTCTTTAAACCTACACCTGTTGATAAACTCTACAAGCTAGCTGGCATTGCCCCGATGTGCGATGGGAAGTTGCTGCTAAATGTGAGAGAAATAAGGTTGAACCCTGTGAAAGCCCCCCACTGCATGGCTACCAGCCTCCTCCCAGTAGACTCAATTCAAGGAAAAGCTTTAGGAGAACGACCACTCCATGCAAACCAGGTGAACATAGCATTGAATGAAACATGCAGAGTAATCACAGGATGTCTTAAACCTACACCTGTTGAGAAACTCTACAAGCTAGCTGGCATTGCCTCCCCTCCCTCCCTTCTCCATTCCCTTCCTCCCTTCCTTCCCTCCATCCTTCTCTTCCTCTTCCTTCTCTCTTTCCTTGCTGCTAAATGTGAGGGAAATAAGGTTGAACCCTGTGAAAGCCCCCCACTCCATCGCTACCAGCCTCCTCCCAGTAGACTCCAATCAAGGAAAAGCTTTATGAGAACTACCACTCCATGCAAACTCTCATTGAATGAAACATGCAGAATAATCACAGGATGTCTTAAACCTACACCTGTTGAGAAACTCTCATTGAATGAAACATGCAGAATAATCACAGGATGTCTTAAACCTACACCTGTTGAGAAACTCTCATTGAATGAAACATGCAGAATAATCACAGGATGTCTTAAACCTACACCTCTTGATAAAGTCTCATTGAACAAACATGCAGAATAATCACAGGATGTCTTAAACCTACACCTCTTGCTAAACTCATTGAACGAAATATGAAGAATAATCACAGGATGCCTTAAACCTACCCCTGTTGACAAACTCTCACTGAATGAAACACGTAGAATAATCACAGAATGTCTTATACCTACACCTCTTGATAAACTCTCATTGACTGAAACATGCAGAATAATCACAGGATGTCTTAAACCTACACCTGTTGATAAACTCTACAAGCTAGCTGGCATTGCCCCCCCCCCTCCCGATGTGCGATGGGAAGTTGGTGCTAAATGTGAGAGAAATAAGGTTGAACCCTGTGAAAGCCCCCCACTGCATGGCTACCAGCCTCCTCCCAGTAGACTCAATTCAAGGAAAAGCTTTATGAGAACGACCACTCCTCTTGGCGTCCCTCCAGCAACAGCAAGGGAATCCCTCTGGGCAGCTCAACCAGGAAATCCCAACTGGATGGCCTCCCACGAGGGTCTTCCTCCCTAAGAATGGGCAACTTGGAAGTCCCAGAATAGATTCAGAAGCGGAGTGGGCAGATCAAAAGACAACCTGGCAAAATGGCACTACCTAAAAGAATCCCACACCTTGTGTGACGTGGAGCTGAACAGACAACTCTGCATCTGTATGCTTGTCCACTGTGCCCTGCCTCATGTACAGAGGAGGATTTGCTGGAGGCTACAGACAAGGCCATTGCTGTTGCCCGTTTTTGGTCAAAATCTATTTAGCCGCCTGTGCGCCTTCTATTTTTATCAGCTTTATACTAATTTATGCAATGCTTAAATTCATACTGGTTCCAGTTACACCTTAGGGTTTTTTCCCTCCTTTCTTCTGTAGGATCACAAATCAACGAAGGCAGAAAATGAGGACAATGTACACCCTGATCACAGGATTTCTCCTGCTTTGGAGGCAGCACAGACCTTGGGTAAACAGCCCTCCATGGGAAGCGAGTGGGATCCTGCCGTGCAAAGGTATGCCCTGTAGTGAGGTTAATGGGCACTAGGGTGAGCCACAGCAAGGACTCTTCCTTCCCCTCCAAATGACCATAGGAGAGTTATTACGGAGATGTTGCAGAAGCAGAGAGAACACACACAGATGCAGGGCAACGTAGGACCTTATCACACAAAGCTCTAAAAATGTAATGCAAGATGCATTGTTGGCATGGACCCAGTTGGCATGGACCCGTATCCACTTCTAAAAGTATGTACAATGCAGCAATGAGTAAACCCAGGGGTCCATTTTCCTGTTCTATGACTTGCACCAACATTTTGGTTGACCCAGAAGTTATTAGAAGGGATAAAGCTATGGACAATGCAGTCACTGTTGCCCGTTTTCGGTCTAAAATTATTAAGCCGCTTACGATCCCTCTATTTGATCAGTTTTATACTTGTTTATTTATGCAATATGGTAGACGTTATGCAGCATTTTTCTGTGTTGCACTGTGTCATAAGTTGCCGTGCGAGAAGCCTCGGTGTGAAGTAGGCCTCACGGTGTGAGGTAGGCCTTTGTCTGTGAGAGAAGCCTCCGTGTGAGGTAGGCCTCACGGTGTGAGGTAGGCCTACCTCACACTGGGAGGTCTTCTCTCACAGACTAAGGCCTACCTCACACTGGGAGGCCTTCTCTCACAGACTAAGGCCTACCTCACACTGGGAGGCTTTTCACAGACTAAGGCTTACCTCACACTGGGAGGCCTTTCACAGACTAAGGCCTACCTCACACTGAGGCTTTCTCTCACAGACTAAGGCCTACCTCACACTGTGAGGCCTACCTCACACTGAGGCCTTCTCTCACAGACTAAGGCCTACCTCACACTGTGAGGCCTACCTCACACTGTGAGACCTTCTCTCACAGACTAAGGCCTACCTCACACTGTGAGGCCTACCTCACACAGAGGCTTCTCTCACAGACTTACTTACTTACTTAGGCGATCCCTCGTTTTCCGAGGAGGATTGTCTTCCAATATTTTTGTGAGTCCGTATGTGGCTGTGGAGCCCTATTCTTGCTCTGCATCTTCTTCTGCAGTGAGGAGGGCATTGGTTTCCAGGTGGAAGGCGGACTCGGTCGGGGTTGGCTTGGCGCGCCTTCCTCTTGGCACGCTTCTCCCTTTCTCCCTCCGTTTGTGCCTCTTCAAATTCTGCAGCACTGCTGGTCACAGCTGACCTCCAGCTGGAGCGGTCAAGGGCCAGGGCTTCCCAGTTCTCAGTGTCTATGCCAGAGTTTTTAAGGTTGGCTAAGGCCTACCTCACACTGTGAGGCCTTCTCTCACAGACTAAGGCCTACCTCACACTGTGAGGCCTACCTCACACAGAGGCTTCTCTCACAGACTAAGGCCTACCTCACACTGTGAGGCAAAATAAATAATATGCAAAATAAAATCAGAAGGGATGAATTTGTTGGTAAATGAAGTTGGGGGGGGGGGGAGGTGAATCTTGACTTAGAAGACAACACATGATTCCCACAGTTCCCACCCTGATGCTGATGGCTTTCATTTTTTTTCACCTTCAGCTGGCAAGACACTGTGAAAAAAGTCAATGCACGGATGGATGAGAAGCAAGCCCCTCCTTATCCACAAAGCATTCATGATCCAGTGGTGACAAATGGCAAGCCAAAGATGGCCGGTCAACACGAAAGTGCAGAGCGGTTACCGATATCCAGCTGGACGGATGGAAAAGGAGGGATGGATAATGAGGAGCTTCAAATGGGTATGGTTTCTGCCTTGAAGGAATGTGTGTCTTGGTATATGCTTGCAGGAAACGTTGGTCTGTATAGCCAGGTTAACAACAGTCAGATAACCAGCTGGGTGTTGCACTCCAGGACAGGAAAAGCCCTCTGACTGGAAATACCACACCGTTGATTGGAAAACAATCCTTTTATTGAAGATAATTAAAAAACAGGAAAGTAAAAAGCACTTTAAAGAAATAGGTAAATCCAATTAGGCAAGAAGATAAGCAGGAGCAAAAGTAGTCCAGGGTAAAGTTCAGCAAAGTCCATAAAAACAAAGTCCACACTTCTCTAATATCATTCAGAAAACCAGGAAACATTAATCCAAGGCATGAGTAGGCATTCATACAATCCACGAATCCAAACCATGAAATAAGAAATACTTAAGATAAGAATCTTCCAAGCAAGGCTTCCATGAAACCAGGAAGAGAACTACAATTGACTCCAAACGATGCTTCATCTGACTATATTTCCCATACTTGGAACTTTTATCTCCTTGTTAAACTATTCCAAACACTCAGAAATTTTAAAAAAAAAAACCTCTAAAATTACAACAGCACAACAACAGAGAGGAAACAAACAAGGACATCTAATCACCTCTCAACAAAAGTTTGCTCTAGGCACTGTCAGGCCATTATATGCTAATCAAGGTGGTCAGTTGAAACATTCACACCTTGCTCCAGCAGACAAGAGTCCTTTGTCTCACCCTGGTCATTCCACAGATACATAAACCCTTTTTCCTACTTCCAACAGACCTCACTACCTCTGAGGATGCTTGCCATAGATGCAGGCGAAACGTCAGGAGAAAATGCCTCTAGGCCATGGCCATATAGCCCAAAAAAACCTACAACAACCCAGTGATTCCGGCCATTGAAAGCCTTCGACAATACTCAGAAATTAGTTTCGCTTTAATTGAGATTCCCTTATCTTTTTCTGTCAGATCCTGGCAGACCGCCGAAGCCACTGTTTGGTTTGCCTGTTTTGACTAATCTCTTGCCGCCTACCTATTTGCTCATTAAATTTTGCAGCTGGGACGGGTACCCAGTTGTTTTCAAGCCCCAAATCCTGGGAACTCTCTGGTAGCAATTCAGAGAGCACACCATCATCCCCACACCCTTCAGGGACATTCTCATGGGAAACTACACTTTGCACAGGGGTCCCCTGGTCTTTCTCTGCATCAGTATCATTGACCACACCAATACCATCTTGAAATTCATCGGCATCACTTTCCACATCCAAAGCACCCTGATCCTGAAACACAATCACAGGTTGAACTCCAACACTGGGATGCACCTGAACAGTAAAGGTGAAAGACTCAAAGGACTGTTGGGAACAGAAGGTGTAGAGATAGGCATGGCTTGTTTACATTTCGATTTGCTTTCTTCAGACGCTGGCATAATTGCAAGAGAAGAGGACCCACGTTCTTATAAGGAAGTGATTGCCCATCGATCTGCGGTAAGAGGACATAGGGTTTTGAATTGGGCATTGGGCGGAGTATTGACATTGGTGTGTCATTTCCATGGACCATCAAGCTTAACTTTCCAGCAAGTTTAGACATTTCCAAGAAATCACTGCTTTTGACCACACCGTTGACTTAGTCTTAAGGTGGTGGCGTGTTTGGGAGACTTGGAAAACTGTGTCCAGTTCTGGGAACACGTTGATAAGCTGCAATGTTTATTTTATTTTATTTTATTTATTTACGACATTTAAATGTTGCCCTTCTCACCCCGAAGGGGACTCAGAGTGGCTTACAAGATATCTATCTATCTATCTATCTATCTATCTATCTATCTATCTATCTATCTACACACATACACATACATACACACACACACAATATATATTATATTATTAGCATAGTACAATGTCACTATTCCTTCCCAGGTAATTATTATTATTATTATTATTATTATTATTATTATTATTATTATTATTATTATTATTATTATAGGGACTCGATGTGGCTTACAAAGGCCAAGCTCTAATCCTTAGAGCTCAAGATGCTTGTCTGCTCTTAAGGTGGAAAGCACACATCTGCATTTTAGATAGATCAGGAATCAGCTAGTTTTCCCTGCAATAGGCAGTAAGAGCACCTAAAGCTTCGGAGAGCTTCAGTTCAACTATTTAAAAGCTCCCAGCTTAAGCAGTGATGGCACAATCGTCAGCATAGATGAAACTCTTTGTCACTTCTGGCAGTGGCTGGTGATTTGTGTAAATGTTAAACATTGATGGTGCATGCTACTTTTCTGTGTAATAATAATAATAATAATAATAATAATAATAATGAAAAAACTTTATTTCTACCCCGCTCCATCTCCCCCAGGGGGACTCGGGGCAGCTTACATGAGGCTACGTCCATCAATACAATAAACACAAAAACATAACAAAACCAAAAAATATAATACATAAAATGCAAAAACCAATAGGCAGTAAGAACACCTAAAGCTTCTGAGAGCTTCTGTTGAACTGTTTCAAAGCTCCCGTCTTGAGTGGTAATGGCACGATCGTCTGCATAGATAAACTCTCTGTCCCTTCTGGCAGTACCTGGTGATCTGTGTAACTGTTGAACATCGATGGAACAAGCACGTTCCCCTGAGGCAGGCCATTCTTCTGTTTTCGCCATCTGCTTCTCTGACTCTGGAACCCAACAAAAAAGCTCCTGTTTTGTAGAGAAGGCTGAGAGGGACATGATATCCATGTTGGAAAGGATGTCGTATTGAGGGGAGAGCAAGCTTCTTTTCTGCTACTCAAGAGACTAGGACAGAGAGCAACAGATTCCACCTAGAACTTCCCAACAGTAGGAGGGACATTTGAATTTCTCTCAGTCCTTGACAGGAGGATGTATCTCAGCATTGGGACGTTGTGTGGATGCCTCCTGTTCCTTGCTTTCTATTCAGGTGCCCGATCGGGCTGCTGACCCTGCCCAGGACCCCAACAACCAAGGGGAAGATGAGTTCGAAGAGGCAGAGCTGGAACGCCCGGACTTTGACGAGAAAGCCAATCAGGCCGATAACAATGGCCTTGGCCCAACAAACGGAGCAGCAAAAGATTCAACCAAGGAAAAGATCCCAAAAGTTGTATGTATGTGGCTGTGTGCGAGCTGGGCAAAAGACCCCATTATTGTTTGGAATCTGATATTCGCAGATCAATTATATTTTTCCCTCTGCGATCTTCTTCTAAAAGGGAAACAGATCTGTAACTGAACAGGAGTAACTACTTCGCGGTTTGCTTTTAGCAGACTCGCTGTTTCGCGGTTTTCAAAAAATATTAATTTAAAATATATATGGCGGTATTTTTGCTGTTTCACGGGTTTTTGCTGTCATCGCTCTCCAGGCGCTTTCCCTCCTCAGTCCTCCTTCCCTCCAGCCTTTCCTTCCTTTCTTTCACTTTATTTTAAGTTTATAAAGACTTAAAATAGTGTTGGCATGTGTGATCCATGGTTCTAAATGGTTCCACCCCACCTCACTGCCTCTGAGGATGCTTGCCACAGATGCAGGCGAAACGTCAGGAGAGAATGCCTCTAGACCATGGCCATATAGACTGAAAAAAACCTACAACAACCCAGTTATTCCGGTCATGAAAGCCTTCGCCAATATGGTTCCAAAGTACTTACAAAAGTAGGGGGTGCTAGTGCTTTGCTTCTAAAGTTTTTCTAAAGCTGGAGCTTTGCTTCTAAAGTGTTTCTAAAGTTCTGGTGGTGAAAATTTCAGAACTCTAACAAAACTTTCAAAATTTCATTATGATTTCGTTAATGGCGATTTTTATGACAGAACCAATAAGAAACTGCCATTTATAACGAAACTAGGGAGTGCTGGAGCTTTGCTTCTAAGGTGTTTCTAAAGTTCTGGTGGTGAAAATTTCAGAACTCTAACAAAACTTTCAAAATTTCATTGTGATTTCGTTAATGGCGATTTTTATGACAGCACCAATTAGAAACTGCCATTTATAACGAAACTAGGGGGTGCTGGTGCTTTGCTTCTAAAGTGTTTCCAAAGCTGGAGCTTTGCTTCTAAAGTGTTTCTAAAGTTCTGGTGGTGAAAATTTCAGAACTCTAACAAAACTTTCAAAATTTCATTGTGATTTCGTTAATGGCGATTTTTATGACAGCACCAATTAGAAACTGCCATTTATAACGAAACTAGGGGGTGCTGGTGCTTTGCTTCTAAAGTGTTTCCAAAGCTGGAGCTTTGCTTCTAAAGTGTTTCTAAAGTTCTGGTGGTGAAAATTTCAGAACTCTAACAAAACTTTCAAAATTTCATTGTGATTTCGTTAATGGCGATTTTTATGACAGCACCAATTAGAAACTGCCATTTATAACGAAACTAGGGGGTGCTGGTGCTTTGCTTCTAAAGTGTTTCTAAAGTTCTAGTGGTGGAAATTTCAGAACTCTAACTTTCAAAATTTCATTATGATTTCGTTAATGGCGATTTTTATGACAGAACCAATTAGGAACTGCCATTTATAACGAAATTTTGAAAGTTTTGTTATGAGTTCTGAAATTTTCACCACCAGAACTTTAGAAACACTTTAGAAGCAAAGCACCAGTTTTGTAAATACTTTAGAACCATGGATCGCACATGCCTAGTGTATAACTACTCAAATAATGTATAAATATTAAAATTTATTTATTTATTTATTTTGCGCATTTCTACCCCGCCCTTCTCAACCCCCCGAGGGGGGATCAGGGCGGCTTACAAAAGTCACAATTCGATGCCAACACAACAATAAGATAAAACATATATCAACAGCAATTATAAACAATTAAAACAATCAATTATACATCACAATCAATAAAACCAATCTAATGCTCAACGTTCGCCAGCTCAGAATCCGTAAGTTCATTCCACATTGTCAAATCCTATCAATTCTAGTCGTCATTGTCCTTTGTCTATCTGCCAGATTACCCAAAGGCCTGGTCCCATATCCATGTTTTTAGTTTCCTTCTAAAAGAGAGGAGGGATGTCGATGACCTAATTTCCCCCGGGGAGTGAATTCCACAGGCGAGGGGCCACCACCGAGAAGGCCCTGCTCCTCGTCCCCACCAATCTCACTTGTGATAGAGGTGAGGCCGAAAGCAGGGCCTCCCCAGAAGATCTTAAACTCCGAGGCGGGACGTAGAAGGAGATGCGTTCGGACTGGTACACTGGGCCGGAGCCGTATAGGGTTTTGTAGGTCAGAACCAGCACTTTGAATTGTGCTCGGAACTGGATCGGCAGCCAGTGGAGCTGACACAACAGGGGGGTGGTATGCTCCCTGAATGATGCTCCGGTGAGTAATCTGGCTGCCGCTTGACTAGTTGAAGTTTCCGAACAGTCTTCAAAGGCAACCCCACGTAGAGTGCGTTGCAGTAATCTATTCGGGATGTAAAAAGAGCGTGGACCACTGTGGCCAGATCTGGTCCCATATCCATGTTTTTAGTTTTCTTCTAAAAGAGAGGAGGGATGTCGATGACCTAATTTCCCCGGGAAGTGAATTCCACAGGCGAGGGGCCACCACCGAGAAGGCCCTGCTCCTCGTCCCCACCAATCTCACTTGTGATAGAGGTGGGGCCGAGAGCAGGGCCTCCCCAGAAGATCTTAAACTCCGAGGCGGGACGTAGAAGGAGATGCGTTCGGACTGGTACACTGGGCCGGAGCCGTATAGGGTTTTGTAGGTCAGAACCAGCACTTTGAATTGTGCTCGGAACTGGATCGGCAGCCAGTGGAGCTGACATAACAGAGGGGTGGTATGCTCCCTGTATGACACTCCGGTGAGTAATCTGGCTGCCGCCCGCTGGACTAATTGAAGTTTCCGAACAGTCTTCAAAGGCAACCCCATGTAGAGTGCATTGCAGTAATCTATTTGGGATGCAACAAGAGCGTGGACCACTGTGGCCAGATCAGACTTCCATTGTCCATGTTTTTAGTTTCCTTCTAAGAGAGAGGAGAGATGTTGGTGACCTAATTTCCCCGGGGAGCGAATTCCACAGGTGAGGGGCCACCACCGAGAAGGCCCTGCTCCTCGTCCCCACCAATCTCACTTGTGGTAGAGGTGGGGCCGAGAGCAGGGCCTCCCCAGAAGATCTTAAACTCCGAGGCGGGACATAGAAGGAGATGCGTTCGGACAGATATGCTGGGCCGGAACCGTATAGGGTTTTGTAGGTCAAAACCAGCACTTTGAATTGTGCTCGGAACTGGATCGGCAGCCAGTGGAGCTGACATAACAGAGGGGTGGTATGCTCCCTGTATGACGCTCCGGTGAGTAATCTGGCTGCCGCCCGCTGGACTAATTGAAGTTTCCGAACAGTCTACAAAGGCAACCCCATGTCGAGTCCGTTGCAGTAATCTATTCGGGACGTAACAAAATATAGCGGTTTTTCACTTATTGCGGGAGGTCCTGGAACCTAACCCCTGCAATAAGTGAGGGAACACTGTACATCCCAAAATAGGTAGCGAGAAAGATGTTGGTGGCCGCATTAATTCGACAGTACGGATGTACCCGATGTGTTCCTCCAGGCTGTTATCCAGGAGAGAAGCAGAGAAGCCCTTCCTTGTTCTGACATGCTGCCCGATCTGCTCTGCATCACTTGTTTTCTCCAAGGCAGCAATTTCCCTGTCACGATCCGAGACAGAAAGTGGTGGCTAGGTTAGACGGGTGTGTGTATTTAAAGCACTCCCATCCACACAACGTGGCATTTCAAGATCAGCTGTCACTTGGAATGCATTTAGCTCTGGTCTGTGCTTTGGTTGAATGATGGATATTAGGACTTTCGAGGTGAAAAACCTGCAGAGTACAGACCCAAAGGTTTCATGACTTCCATGCATTAAAGCAATATTGTTGTTGTTCATTCGTTCAGTCGTCTCCGACTCTTCGTGACCTCATGGACCAGCCCACGCCAGAGCTCCCTGTCGGCCGTTACCACCCCCAGCTCCCTCAAGGTCAGTCCAGTCACTTCAAGGATGCCATCCATCCATCTTGCCCTTGGTCGGCCCCTCTTCCTTTTGCCTTCCACTTTCCCCAGCATAATTGTCTTCTCTAGCCTTTCCTGTCTCCTCATGATGTGGCCAAAGTACTTCAACTTTGTCTCTAGTATCCTTCCCTCCAATGAGCAGTCGGGCTTTATTTCCTGGAGGATGGACTGGTTGGATCTTCTCGCAGTCCAAGGCACTCTCAGCACTTTCCTCCAACACCACAGCTCAAAAGCATCAATCTTCCTTCGCTCAGCCTTCCCTAAGGTCCAGCTCTCACATCCGTAGGTGACTACAGGGAATACCATGGCTTTGACTAGGCGGATCTTTGTTGCCAGTCTGATGTCTCTACTCTTCACTATTTTATCGAGATTGGACATTGCTCTCCTCCCAAGAAGGAAGCGTCTTCTGATTTCCTGGCTACAGTCTGCATCTGCAGTCATCTTTGCACCTAGAAATACAAAGTCTGTCACGGCCTCCACGGTTTCTCCCTCTATTTTCCAGTTGTCAATCATTCTTGTTGCCATAATCTTGGTTTTTTTGACGTTTAGCTGCAACCCGGCTTTTGAGCTTTCTTCTTTCACCTTGATTAGAAGGCTCCTCAGCTCCTCCTCGCTTTCGGCCATCAGAGTGGTGTCATCTGCATATCTGAGGTTGTTGATGTTTCTTCCAGCAATTTTCACCCCAGCTTTGCATTCATCAAGCCCCGCACATCGCATGATGTGTTCTGCATACAAGTTAAAAAGGTTGGGTGAGAGGATGCAGCCTTGCCGTACGCCTTTCCCAATCTTGAACCAGTCTGTTGTTCCATGGTCAGTTCTGACTGTTGCTACTTGGTCCTTGTACAGATTCCTCAGGAGAGAGACAAGGTGGCTTGGGATGCCCATCCCACCAAGAACTTGCCACAATTTATTATGATCCACACAGTCAAAGGCTTTAGAATAGTCAATGAAGCAGAAGTAGATGTTTTTCTGAAACTCCCTGCCTTTCTCAATTCTCCAGCATCCGGATATCGGCAATCTGGTCTCTGGTTCCTCTGCCTTTTCTAAACCCAGCTTGAACATCTGGCAACTCTCGCTCCATGTATTGCTGGATTCTTCCTTGCAGGATCTTGAGCATTACCTTACTGGCATGAGAAATAAGGGCCACTGTACGGAAGTTGGAGCAGTCTTTCGCAATATATATTTTAAATTAATATTTATTGAAAACCGCGAAACAGCGAGTCCGCAATAAGCGAACCGCGAAGTAGTGAGGGAACACCGTACTTTGCAGTATATAATAATTCTTCAATTTTTTTGTTTGTTCAACAATAAATGGAAAAATAAGACATCCCCTGAAAATAATACCCAGCGCATCTTTGGGAGCAAAAATTAATATACATCTTTGGAGGCTATGCTCGGTTCCGGTCACAGGGAGGTGCTGTCACTCCATCTCCTTGTCGAAGAGCTTTCTTCGTTCGTAAGCTTCCTTTTTTCTGGGTTGTTGTAGTTTTTCCGGGCTATATGGCCATGTTCTAGAGGCATTTTCTCCTGACGTTTCGCCTGCATCTATGGCAAGCATCCTCAGAGGTAGTGAGGTCTGTTGGAAGTAGGAAAAATGAGTTTATATATCTGTGGAAAGACCAGGGTGGGACAAAGGACTCTTGTCTGCTGGAGCTAGGTGTGAATGTTCAACAGAAAGGAAGAAACCATGAAAATGAACAAAATCTGGCCACCAGTATTAAAAAAAAACTCAAAAATTACAACAGCAAAACAACAGAGAGTAAACAATCAGGCACATCGAATCACCTCTCAAAGAAAGATTCCCCCAGGCACTTCCAAGCCAATAAATGCTAATCATTTTCATGGTTTCTTCCTTTCTGTTGAACATTCACACCTAGCTCCAGCAGACAAAAGTCCCTTGTCCCACCCTGGTCTTTCCACAGATATAAAAACCCATTTTCCTACTTCCAACAGACCTCACTACCTCTGAGGATGCTTGCCATAGATCCAGGCAAAATGTCAGGAGAAAAATTGCCTCCAGAACATGGCCATATAGCCCGGAAAACCTACAAGTGATTCCGGCCATGAAAGCCTTCGACAATACATTCCTTTTTTCTGATCGGAAATACCTCCCCGCTTTAATGCGGTTCCTATTTATCTACTCACAAATTTGTTTTCGAACTGCTAGGTAGGCAGGAGCAGGGCCAAATGTCAGGCGCTCACCCTGACCCGGCTTCAAACTGGGTTGGCAAGATTTATTTCAGCTTGGTAATTAACCTGCTGTGCTAAAGCCCAGCCCTTTGTCATTTGGGGAGCCATGTTGCTTAAGATTTTATCCTGTCGGCTTAAAAATGTCATCTCTTCATTCCAGGATGCTGCTGGACCTAAGAAAATTTCAAATGATCTGATGGATGATTATCAAGAAGACGAGGAAGAAGACCTTGTACGAGTCCCAGGTTTGTTCTTTTCCTGCCTTTCTCTCCCCATAAGTCTCCTTTATTTATTTGTTTGTTTGTTTACAGCATTTCTCTTCCGCCCTTCTCCTCACCCCGCAGGGGACTCAGGGCGGATTACAGTCTACACATATATGGCAAACATTCAATGTCAATTTTTGACATACAAACATATACAGACATACAGAGAGGCTATTTCACTTTTTCTGGCCGCCAGGGGAGCTGTCGCTTTCATCGTCCATCTGCGACGCTGATGAAGCTCTTCCGCATTCCCCGCATGCTTCCCCGCTGGAATGCTTTTGCTGGAGTCTTTTTATGGCCTCATAAATCAGTTAATTTAGCCTCCCCACACTTTAAGGTGGTACCTTATTTTCCTACTTGAGAGATGCAACTGTCTTTCGGGTTGCAAAGGTCGACAACAGGCTACACACAATTGGTTGGAAACCCACTCCAACCTGGGCTGATGAAGCACTTCCGCATTCCCCGCATGCTTCCCCGCTGGAATGCTTTGCTGGAGTCTTCTTTATGGCCTCATAAATCAGTTAATTTAGCCTCCCCACACTTTAAGGTGGTACTTATTTTCCTACTTGACAGATGCAACTGTCTTTCGGGTTGCAAAGGTCGACAACAGGCTACACACAATTGGTTGGAAACCCACTCCAACCTGGGCTGATGAAGCACTTCCGCATTCCCCGCATGCTTCCCTGGAATGCTTTGCTGGAGTCTTCTTTATGGCCTCATAAATCAGTTAATTTAGCCTCCCCACACTTTAAGGTGGTACCTCATTTTCCTACTGTCTTTCGGGTTGCAAAGGTCGACAACAGGCTACACACAATTGGTTGGAAACCCACTCCAACCCGGGCTGGCTTCGAACTCATGACCTTTTTGGTCAGAGTGATCTTAATGCAACTGACACTCTTCCAGCTGCGCCACAATCCCGGTGTAATAGGCAGTAAGAGCACCTAGAGCTTCGGAGAGCTTCTGTTCTACCATCTCAAAGCTCCCTGCTTGAGCGGTGATGGCACGATCATCAGCATAGATGAAGCTCTCTGTCCCTTCTGGCAGTGGCTGGTCATTTGTGTAGATGTTAAACATTGATGGAACAAGCTTTGGAGAGCTTCTCTTCAACCATTTCAAAGCTCCCTGCTTGGGCAGTGATGGCACGATCATCAGCATAGATGAAACTCTGTCCCTTCCATAGCATTGGACCATGGCATTTAAAGAAGGTTCAAATTGCAAGCATTCTACAATGCAGACACACTCGAAGTCTCTTCTCGTTCTGTCTATATTTTCTTCCTGTTGAGCAGCAACGCTGGGGAGGGAGATGGATTAAAAGCCCTTGCTTGTGTTGCAATGAACCCAATTAGCGCCCTGGCATCGTCTGAGATGCCTGGAAACCAATTATGTCAGGCTCTGAGTGCCCGCGGCCCCTTTGATTGCAGGCAGGGCAAGGAGCTGCCCTTTGGCACCACTGGGCCAAGCACTTCCTTTGGATCTTGGCTGTGCCATTGAAAATGCAATTTGTGATTCAGAGTGCAGCGGGAAGGAAGTGCAGCGGGCAAACATTCAATGCCAATTTTTGACATACCAACATATACAGACATACACAGAGGCTATTTAACTTTTTCTCTCCCCCAGCACCAACCAGCAACAGGCTGCGAGTCTCTCTCACCCCCAAAAAACGAGGGGATGCTCTGCTGTAGGCATTGTGTCTCCTCAGGGGAAGAAGTAAAGCTATGGCTGCCTTTTTACTCAGCACTGTAGGTCCCCCCCCCCCCCAATCACCAGGGGATGCTCTGCTTTAGATATTGTGTGTCCTCAGGGGGAAGAAGTAAAGCTATGGCTGCCTTTTTACTCAGCACTGTAGGTCCCCCCCCCAATCACCAGGGGATGCTCTGCTTTAGATATTGTGTGTCCTCAGGGGGAAGAAGTAAAGCTGTGGCTGCCTTTTTACTCAGCACTGGGGGTCTCTCTTCCCCAGCACCAACCAGCAAGAATCTGTGGGTCTCTCTCACCCCTCACAAACACCAGGGGATGCTCTGCTTTAGATATTGTGTGTCCTCAGGGGGAAGAAGTAAAGCTGTGGCTGCCTTTTTACTCAGCACTGGGGGTCTCTCTTCCCCAGCACCAACCAGCAAGAATCTGTGGGTCTCTCTCACCCCTCACAAACACCAGGGGATGCTCTGCTTTAGATATTGTGTGTCCTCAGGGGGAAGAAGTAAAGCTGTGGCTGCCTTTTTACTCAGCACTGGGGGTCTCTCTTCCCCAGCACCAACCAGCAAGAATCTGTGGGTCTCTCTCACCCCTCACAAACACCAGGGGATGCTCTGCTTTAGATATTGTGTGTCCTCAGGGGGAAGAAGTAAAGCTGTGGCTGCCTTTTTACTCAGCACTGGGGGTCTCTCTTCCCCAGCACCAACCAGCAAGAATCTGTGGGTCTCTCTCACCCCTCACAAACACCAGGGGATGCTCTGCTTTAGATATTGTGTGTCCTCAGGGGGAAGAAGTAAAGCTGTGGCTGCCTTTTTACTCAGCACTGGGGGTCTCTCTTCCCCAGCACCAACCAGCAAGAATCTGTGGGTCTCTCTCACCCCTCACAAACACCAGGGGATGCTCTGCTTTAGATATTGTGTGTCCTCAGGGGGAAGAAGTAAAGCTGTGGCTGCCTTTTTACTCAGCACTGGGGGTCTCTCTTCCCCAGCACCAACCAGCAAGAATCTGTGGGTCTCTCTCACCCCTCACAAACACCAGGGGATGCTCTGCTTTAGATATTGTGTGTCCTCAGGGGGAAGAAGTAAAGCTGTGGCTGCCTTTTTACTCAGCACTGGGGGTCTCTCTTCCTCAGCACCAACCAGCAAGAATCTGTGGGTCTCTCTCACCCCTCACAAACACCAGGGGATGCTCTGCTTTAGATATTGTGTGTCCTCAGGGGGAAGAAGTAAAGCTGTGGCTGCCTTTTTACTCAGCACTGGGGGTCTCTCTTCCTCAGCACCAACCAGCAAGAATCTGTGGGTCTCTCTCACCCCTCACAAACACCAGGGGATGCTCTGCTTTAGGTATTGTGTGCCCTCAGGGGAAAGATGTAAAGCTATGGCTGCCTTTTTACTCAGCACTGGGGGTCTCTCTTCCTCAGCACCAACCAGCAAGAATCTGTGGGTCTCTCTCACCCCTCACAAACACCAGGGGATGCTCTGCTTTAGGTATTGTGTGCCCTCAGGGGAAAGATGTAAAGCTATGGCTGCCTTTTTACTCAGCACTGGGGGTCTCTCTTCCCCAGCACCAACCAGCAAGAATCTGTGGGTCTCTCTCACCCCTCACAAACACCAGGGGATGCTCTGCTTTAGATATTGTGTGTCCTCAGGGGGAAGAAGTAAAGCTGTGGCTGCCTTTTTACTCAGCACTGGGGGTCTCTCTTCCCCAGCACCAACCAGCAAGAATCTGTGGGTCTCTCTCACCCCTCACAAACACCAGGGGATGCTCTGCTTTAGATATTGTGTGCCCTCAGGGGAAAGAAGTAAAGCTATGGCTGCCTTTTTACTCAGCACTGGGGGTCTCTCTTCCCCAGCACCAACCAGCAACAGGCCGTGGGTCTCTCTCACCCCTCACAAACACCAGGGGATGCTCTGCTTTAGATATTGTGTGCCCTCAGGGGGAAGAAGTAAAGCTGTGGCTGCCTTTTTACTCAGCACAGGGGGTCTCTCTTCCCCAGCACCAACTAGCAAGTCTGTGAGTCTCTTTCACCCCAAACAAGCACTAGGAGAGAGCGTAAAAGCTTCAGCAAGCAGTCCAGAGACATCATCCCATAAATGCAGATCGTTGCACCACACTTAAGACGTCCCCTAAAAATAGTGTGTCTTCTTGAGGAAAAAAAAAATAAGGCAGTGTCTTATTTTTGGGGAAACACGGTACATGCAACAAATGACTAATAAAAACATAAAGACCTTCCTTCCCTGGAGGTCTTTAAACCAAGGCTGCATGGCCATCTGTTGGGAGTGCTTTAATTGCGTATTTCCACATGACTGTAGGAAATTGGCCTGGATAATCCTTGTGATCTCTCCCAACTCGAGCATGCAATAGCCCAGGCTTTTGCTCTGACTTCCTCCTTCTCTCTTTTCATAACAGGAAGATCGTAGAGGTGAAGCCGACGATGCAGATGATTTGGAGCTCGTCCCTGAGCAAAAAGACCGCACAGAAGGAGGCAACAGAAAGGACAACTACTACTGACTCAGATACCAGCTTCTGCCAGGAGGCTAGAAATAAACTTCAGGTGGTGGACCTGGGCCAAGTCTGTTGCAGAACAGCCAGATTCTTAGCCTGAACGTTTCCAAAACGAATTACGACGATTGCCGCAAATATATCTGTTTGCTTATTTAACAAGTTCCAGGGTGATATAACGTCAAGCAGACTGGCTTCTGGAGTGTCAGGATGCTTCTTCCGAACGGGACTGATATTTGTAAAGTAAGTGAGATTTCCTCTTTGGACGACCTTCCACCTTTTCCAATTGTGGTTTGGACTTGCCTGATTTTTATTGTTCAGCCTTTGCATCTTTGTATTAAACGGAATCCTTTTGGTAAAGAGCTGCCTTTCACATCCTTACGAGAACGTTGCCAGTGTTTTGGGTGAGCAGAATAAGAAAGGAGGGTGAATAGCAAATACGAGGGGCGTTCATTTAAGATGGCCCCTGACCCACTTCTGTTTATCACAGGATGCTGAAATTGCACGTGTGTCATGATACAAGTCTCTATAGGTTACGTGCCAATTTACAACTCAGAACGGAGAACGGTCTTGATTTTACAGGTGCTGAAATGGTGTGAGGTTTGAGAATGGACCCAGCAGAATCCTCAAGTTCCTTTACTCGAAAGTCCACACATCAAAGGAGACGTTGGATGAGATGGAACATTTACGCAAGTGATCAGCCGCTGCCAGAAGGGACTGAGAGTGTCACCTATGCTGACGATCGTGCCATCACCACTCAAGCAGGGAGCTTTGAAATAGTTGAACAGAAACTCTCCGAAGCTTGCTCCATCAATGTTTAACATTTACACAAATGATCAGCTACTGCCAGAAGGGACAGAGTGTCACCTATGCTGACGATCGTGCCATCACCGCTCAAGCAGGGAGCTTTGAAATAGTTGAACAGAAACTCTCCGAAGCTTGCTCCATCAATGTTTAACATTTACACAAATGATCAGCTACTGCCAGAAGGGACAGAGTGTCACCTATGCTGACGATCGTGCCATCACTGCTCAAGCAGGGAGCTTTGAAATAGTTGAACAGAAACTCTCTGAAGCTTTAGGTACTCTTCCGGCCTATCTGTTTATCACAGAGTGTCACCTATGCTGACGATCACACCATCACCACTCAAGCAGGAAGCTTTGAAATGCTTGAAGAGAAGCTCTCCAAAGCTTGCTCCATTAACGTTTACACAAACAATCAGCCGCTGCCAGAAGGGACAGAGAGTTTCATCTATGCTGACGATTGTGCCATCACCACCCAAGCAGGGAGCTTTGAAATGGTTGAATAGAACCTCTCCAAAGCTTGCTCCATCAATATTTAACATTTACACAAATGAGCAACCACTGCCAGAAGGGACAGAGAGTGTCACCTATGCTGATGACCGTGCCATCACCGCTCAAGCAGGGAGCATTGAAATGGTTGAAGAGAAGCTCTCCGAAGCTTGCTCCATTAACGTTTACACAAACGATCAGCCACTGCCAGAAGGGACAGAGAGTTTCATCTATGCTGATGATCGTGCCATCACTGCTCAAGCAGGGAGCTTTGAAATAGTTGAACAGAAACTCTCTGAAGCTTTAGGTACTCTTCCGGCCTATTACAAGGAAAACCAGCTGATTCATAATCCATCTAAAACACAGACATGTGCTTTTCATCTTAAGAACAGGCAAGCATCTTGAGCTCCAAGGGTGACCTGGGAAGGAATCCCACTGGAGCATTGCAGCACACCAAAATACCTGGGAGCCACCTTGGACAGTTCTCCTATATTACATTATATGAATTATATTATAATATTGTAATATTTATTATATTATATTATTGGAATGTAGTAATTAATTTATATTAATTATAGTATAAAAGGTAAAGGTAAAGATTTCCCCTTGACATTAAGTCTAATCATGTCCAACTTTGGGAGGTGGTGCTAATCTCCATTTCTAAGCCGAAGTGCCGGCGTTGTCCGTAGACACCTCCAAGGTCATGTGGCTGGCATGACTGCGTGGAGCGCCGTTCCTTCCCGCTGGAGCGGTACCTATTGATCTACTCACATTTGCATGTTTTCGAACTGCTAGGTTGGCAGAAGCTGGGGCTGACAGTGGGAGCTCACGCCGCTCCCCAGATTCAAACCTGTGTCTTTTCGGACACATATACTGTAATATATTATTATAATCTATTATATCACTATATCATTTAAATTATTATATTATATTATATTATATTATATTTCAAGCCACTCACTCTATATTGGAACTTTCTATTAAGCTTTTTATTAAAATATATTTTATTATTATGTGTTTTATTGTGTTACATATTATATTATGATATATTATACTGTAATATATTATTATAATCTATTATATCAGTATATCATTTAAGGTATTATATTATTATTTTTTTCAAGCCACTCACTCTATATTGGACCTTTCTATTAAATTTTTATTAAATTAAATTATATTAAATTTTATATTATTATATCAAATATTATAATAATATTATACTATACTGTACTATATTATAGTATTAATATTATGTTATTTAAACCATTATATTATATTGTTTTCAATCCACTCACTCTATATTGGACCTTTCTATTAAACTTTTTATTAAATTAAATTATACTAAATTTTATATTATATTATTATATTAAATATTATAATAATATTATACTTTACTGTACTATATTCTAATAGTACAGTAATAATGATTTAAATAACATAATATTATAATATAGTACAATATAGTATAATACTGTATTATTATATTATAATTAATATAATAATATAGTACTATACTGTACTATATTATAATATTATGTTATTGAAATCATTTTTTTTCAAGCCACTCTACACTGAAACTTTCTATTCAGCTTTTTTATTAAATTAAACTATATTAAATTTTATATTATTATATTAAATATTATAATAAAATTATACTATACTGTACTATATTATAATATAATATAATGCTATTTAAATCATTATATTATATTTTTGAAGCCACTCACTCCATATTGGACTTTTTATTAAAATATAGTATATTTTAATACTATGAGTTATATTACATTTTATATTATGATATATTATGATATTATATATTATAATAAAGTATATTATATGATGATGAAGATAGACAGACAGATAGAGGGAAGATGACAGATACACAGATGGATAATGGGTAGATAGATCTATATATATAAATTTCCTCCTGGCGTCGTATGAGGAAACAAAACTCAAAAACCCCCCAACGAAACGCCACCAAACTTCCCATGCCCCAAGGGCAACCAACAAGGTACAAACTAATCCACTCAGAAATCAAAAACACACAACAACAACCACAATAAACGGCAAAGCAACTGAGCATGCGCACTGGCGCAAACTCCCTGGCGCGGACACACATGGCCCCTCACCCTCCCCCCCGGCGCGGCACACACACGCGCGCGCGCACGGCCCCTCCCCCCGGCGCGGCACACACACACACGCGTGCCCCCTCTCCCACCCGGCGCGGCACACACGCGCGCGCACCCCCAACCCCCCCGGCGCGGCACACACGCGCGCGCACGCGCCCCCTCTCCCCCCTCCGGCGCGGCACACACACACATCACGCGCGCACGCGCCCCCTCTCCCCCCTCCGGCGCGGCACACACACACATGCACACACACGCGCGCACGCGCCCCCTCTCCCCCCTCCGGCGCGGCACACACACACATGCACACACACGCGCGCACGCGCCCCCTCACCCCCCCGGCGCGGCA
Organism: Anolis sagrei ordinatus; assembly: GCF_025583915.1. Classification (NCBI taxonomy): domain Eukaryota; kingdom Metazoa; phylum Chordata; class Lepidosauria; order Squamata; family Anolidae; genus Anolis; species Anolis sagrei. The sequence goes on along the minus strand of NW_026844811.1, from coordinate 18,427,045 downwards.
CACACGCACACGCGCGTGCCCCCTCACCCCCCGGCGCGGCACACGCACGCACGCGCGCCCGCGCGCCCCCTCACTCCCCTGGCGCGGCACACACGCGCGCGTGTGCGCCCCCTCTCCCCCCCGCGCGGCACACACGCGCGCGCGCGCCCCCATCCCCCCTCCCCTCCTCACGTTACCTCCAAGCCACGCCCCCTTCTAAACCCATCCCCCCTCCCCTCCCCCTCCTCACGTTACCTCCAAGCCACGCCCCCTTCTAAACCCATCCCCCCCCCCCTCCTCCTCACGTTACCCCCAAGCCACGCCCCTTCTAAACCCCTCCCCCCTCCCCCCTCACGTTACCTCCAAGCCACGCCCCCTTCTAAACCCACCCCCCTCCCCTCCTCACCTTACCCCCAAGCCACGCCCCCTTCTAAACCCATCCCCCCTCCCCTCCTCCCTCCTCACGTTACCTCCAAGCCACGCCCCCTTCTAAACCCATCCCCCCTCCCCTCCTCCCTCTACCCTCCTCACGTTACCTCCAAGCCACGCCCCCTTCTAATCTGTCAAGGAAGAATCATAGAATCATAGAATCAAAGAGTTGGAAGAGACCTCATGGGCCATCCAGTCCAACCCCATTCTGCCAAGAAGCAGGAATATTGCATTCAAATCACCCCTGACAGGAGAGAAAGAGGGAGGGAAAGAAAGAAGGAAGGAAGGAATGAGGTAGAAAAGGAAGAAAGGAGAGAAAGAGGGAGGGAAAGAAAAAGGGGGAGGAAGGAAAGTTAGAGAAAGAAGGAAGGAGAGAAGGAAAGAAAAAGGGACAGAAGGAAGGAAAGAAGGAGCGAAGGAAGGGGGGAAGATGTAGAGAAAGAGGGAGGGAAGGAAAGATGGAAAGAGAGAAGGAAGAAAAGAGAGACTGCAGAAGAGATAAAGGAAGAAGGAAGGAAAGAGGGAGCGAAGGAAGGGGATAAAATGTAGAGAAAGAGGGAGGGAAAGAAAGGAGGAAAGAGAGAAGGAAGAAAAGAGACACAGCAGAAGAGAAAGAAAAAGGGGGAAGGAAGGAAAGCGATAGAGAAGGAAGGAAGGAGAGAAGGAAAGACGGGAAGGAAGGAAGGAAACAGGGAGTGAAGGAAGGAGGGAAAGAAGGGGAGATAGGGGGAAGGTTGGCCACAGCAACGCGTGGCGGGTACAGCTAGTTACCTATATAAATAAAAATGTAATGTTTGTTTGTGGGATTAACATAACTCAAAAACTACTGAATTAATTGACACCAAATTTGGACACTACACCCTTAACAGACCAACAAGTGACCATCACTCATAACCCACCCACCCCAAAAAGCAGAAAGGATTTTTTAAAACCCCAAAACGCTAAATGACAATCCAGATGCAGATGCCCGGCTTACTAACCATGGAGCCCTTGCTCTGCAGAGAGCAGGGACACACCTCTCTCAAGCGCTGCCTTCGAGCCCAACTCTTTGCTGGCCTATGTCTAGAGGAAAGGAATGAAGGAGGGAAAGAGGGAAGGAAAGAGAAAAGGAGGGAAGAAAAGAGGGAAAGAAGGAAGGATGGAGGGAGGGAAGGAAGGAAAGAGGTAGGAAAGGATGGAAGGAGAGAAGGAGAGAAGAAGCAGGGGAAAAGAGGGAAAAGAAGGAAGGAGGGAAGGAAGGAAGGAAGGAAGAGAAGGAAGGAAGGAGAGAAGGGGAAGGGAAAGTGGGAAAGAAAAAAGGAGGGAAGGAAGGAAGGAAAGGAGAGAAGGAAGAAGGAGAGAGGAGGAAGGAAAGGGGAAGAAGAAAGGAGGAAGGAAGGAAGGAAGGAAAGAAAGAGGTAGGGAAGAAGAAAGGAGAGAAGGAAGGAAGGAAGGAAAGAAAGAGGTAGGGAAAGAAGGAAGGAGAGAAGGAAGGAAGGAAGGAAGGAAGGAAAGAAAGAAAGAGGGAAGAAGGAAGGAGAGAAGGAAGGAAGGAAGGAAGGAAGGAAGGAAGGAAGGAAGGAAGGAAGGAGAGAATGAGGGAGGGGAAAGAGGGAAAGAAGGAAGGAGGGAAGGAAGGAAGGAGAGAAGGAGGAGGGAAAGAAGGAAAGAGGTAGAGAAGGAAGGAGAGAAAGTAGGAAAGAAGGAAGGAAGGAGAGAAGGAGGGAGGGAAAGAAGGAAAGAGGTAGAGAAGGAAGGAAGGAGAGAAAGTAGGAAAGAAGGAAGGAGGGAAGGAGAGAATGAGTGAGGGGAAAGAAGGAAGGAGGGAGGGAGGGAGGAAGGAAGGAAGGAAGGAAGGAAGGAAGGAAGGAAGGAGAGAAAGTAGGAAAGAAGGAAGGAGGGAAGGAGAGAATGAGTGAGGGGAAAGAAGGAAGGAGGGAAGGAAGGAAGGAAGGAAGGAAGGAAGGAAGGAGAGAAAGTAGGAAAAAAGGAAGGAGGGAAGGAGGGAAGGAAAGGAGGAAAAAGAAGGAAGGCAGGAAGGAAGGAAGGAAGGAAGGAAGGAAGGAAGGAAGGATGGAAGGAGGAAAGGAAGGAAGGAAGAAGGAAGGAGAGAAGAGAGGGAAAGAAGGAAGGAGGAGGGAGGGAGGAGGGAAGAGGAGGAAGGAAGGAAGGAAGGAAGGAAGGAGAGAAAGTAGGAAAGAAGGAAGGAGGGAAGGAGGGAAGGAGAGAATGAGTGAGGGGAAAGAAGGAAGGAAGGAAGGAAGGAAGGAAGGAAGGAAGGAAGGAAGGAAGGAGAGAAAGTAGGAAAGAAGGAAGGAGGGAAGGAGAGAATGAGTGAGGGGAAAGAAGGAAGGAGGGAAGGAAGGAAGGAAGGAAGGAAGGAGAGAAAGTAGGAAAGAAGGAAGGAGGGAAGGAGGGAAGGAGAGAATGAGTGAGGGGAAAGAAGGAAGGAAGGAAGGAAGGAAGGAAGGAGAGAAAGTAGGAAAGAAGGAAGGAGGGAAGGAGAGAATGAGTGAGGGGAAAGAAGGAAGGAGGGAAGGAAGGAAGAAGGAAGGAAGGAAGGAAGGAGAGAAAGTAGGAAAGAAGGAAGGAGGGAAGGAGAGAATGAGTGAGGGGAAAGAAGGAAGGAGGGAAGGAAGGAAGGAAGGAAGGAGAGAAAGTAGGAAAAAAGGAAGGAGGGAAGGAGAGGAAGGAAGGAAGGAAGGAAGGAAGGAAGGAGAGAAAGTAGGAAAGAAGGAAGGAGGGAAGGAGAGAATGAGTGAGGGGAAAGAAGGAAGGAGGGAAGGAAGGAAAGAGAGAGAAGGAAGGAAGGAGAGAAAGAAGAAGGGAAAGACGAAGGGGAGAAGGAAGGAGAGAAAGAGGGAGGGAAGTTTGGCCACAGCAACACATGGCGGGTACAGCTAGTTTATACATCTACCCTTTAGGAATTGGCTGTTGGGAATTGTGGGAGTTGAAGCCCAAGACACCTGGAGGGCTGACATCTCCTCTACATACCGGGCCCGAGGGAGGGAGGGAGGGAGGGAGGCCGGTCCCTTCCTCTCGCCATGCCGCCCTGGGGGCTCCTCCTCCTGCTGCTCCTGCTAGGCGAGTCCGGGGCTCCTCCGGCCTGGTCCCCTCCTTCCTCCTCCTCCTCCTCCTCGGCGGCGTCTCCCTGGTGCCCCTTCTTCTTCCCGGGCGAGGCGGCTGAGGGCGGGCTGTGCTTCCGGAGGGCGGCGCGGGGCTTCGAGTGCCGTCCGGGCAGCTGCCGGGCGCAACTCTTCTCCCCGGGCGGGAACCTGAGCGCCAGCGTGCTGGGCAACGGGAGCGTGCTGCTCCAGTGGGCCTGGCCGCCTCCGGCCTCTCCTCCGCGGGGCTTCCGCCTCTCCTGCTCGTGGGAAGGGCCCCAGGCCGCGCCAGGCCTCCCTTGCCGCTCCGTCCGCCTCGGCGCCGCCTGCCGCGACTACCTGCTCCCCGAGGCCCACGCCGGGATCCGGTACCGCCTCTGCCTCGCGGCCCTCTCCCTGCCGCCTCGGGAGGAGAAAGAAGAAGGCCGCGAGGGCCTCTCCCTGCCGCCGCCTCGGGAGGAGGAAGCCGAAGAAGAAGGCGAGTGCGTGGAGTTCGAGGGCCAGCCCGCGGGGCCCCGCGACATCGTGGTGGCCATGGCCGCCGTGGGGGGCGCCATCTGCGTCATGCTGGTCCTCATCTGCCTCCTCGTGGCCTACCTCACCGAGAACGCGCCCCCCGCCCGGGCCGGGCCTACACCGCCCCCACAAGCCTGACCTGGGGTTGCCATGGCGACGGGGCACTGCGCCATCTTGGAAGAGGACACCCCACAGGGACAGGAGGAAGGCGGCTCCCCTGAGGGAATGGCCCTTACAAGATGGCGCCCTGAGGGAAGGACTCGTGCTAGATGGCGCCCTGAGGGAATGCCTTTTACAAGATGGAGTCCTGAGGGAGTGGCTCTTACAAGATGGCGCCCTGAGGGAATGGCTTGTACAAGATGGCAGCCTGAGGGAATGGCTCTTGCAAGATGGTGGCCTGAGGGATTGACTTTTACAAGATGGCGGCCTGAGGGATTGACTTTTACAAGATGGTGGCCTGAGGGAGTGGCTCTTACAAGATGGCACCCTGAGGGAATGGTTTTACAAGATGGCACCCTGAGGGAATGGCTTTTACAGGATGGCACCCTGAGGGAATGGCTTTTACAAGATGGCGCCCTGAGGGAATGCTTCTTACAAGATGGCAGCCTGAGGGATTGACTTTTACAAGATGGTGGCCTGAGGGAATGGCACCCTGAGGGAATGGCTTTTGCAAGATGGCAGCCTGAGGAATGGCACCCTGCAAGATGGCAGCCTGAGGGAATGGCTTTTACAAGATGGCGCCTTGAGGGAATGACTCATACAAAATTGAGCCCTGAGGGAATGACTTGTGCAAGATGGCGCCCTGAGGGAAGGACTCATGCAAGATGGCGCCCTGAGGGAATGGCTTTTACAAGATGGCGCCCCGAGGAGATGATGCTTCCAAGATGGCACCCTGAGGGAATGGCTTGTGCAGGATGGCGCCCTGAGGGAATGGCTTTTACAAGATGGCAGCCTGAGGAATGGCACCCTGCAAGATGGCAGCCTGAGGGAATGGCTTTTACAAGATGGCGCCTTGAGGGAATGACTCATACAAAATTGAGCCCTGAGGGAATGACTTGTGCAAGATGGCGCCCTGAGGGAAGGACTCATGCAAGATGGCGCCCTGAGGGAATGGCTTTTACAAGATGGCGCCCCGAGGAGATGATGCTTCCAAGATGGCACCCTGAGGGAATGGCTTGTGCAGGATGGCGCCCTGAGGGAAGGACTCATGCAAGATGGTGGCCTGAGGGAATGGCACCCTGAGGAAAGGGCTTTTACAAGATGGCAGCCTGAGGGAATGGCTTTTACAAGATGGCAGCCTGAGGGAATGGCCCTTACAAGATGGCAGCCTGAGGGAATGACTCATACAAGATGGCACCCTGAGGGAAGGACTCTTACAAGATGGCGCCCTGAGGGGATGGCTCGTGCAAGATGACGGCCTGAGGGAATAGCACCCTGAGGGAATGGCTCTTACAAGATGGCACCCTGAGGGAATAGCTCTTACAAAATGGCACCCCATGGGAAGGACTCGTGCAAGATGGCAGCCTGAGGGAATGGCTTTTACAAGATGGCAGCCTGAGGGAATGGCTCTTACAAGATGGCAGCCTGAGGGAATGGCTTTTACAAGATGGAGCCCTGAGGGAATGGCTCTTGCAAGATGGCAGCCTGAGGCAATGGCCTTACAAGATGGCGCCCTGAGGGAAGGACTTTTACAAGGTGGCACCCTGAGGGAATGGCCCTTGCAAGATGGCAGCCTGAGGGAATGACTTACAGGATGGAGCCCTGAGGGAATGGCTCTTACAAGATGGAGCCCTGAGGAAATGGCACCCTGAGGGAATGACTTTTAGAAGATGGAGCCCTGAGGGAATGGCTCCATGAGGGAATGGCTCTTACAAGGTGGCACCCTGAGGGAATGGCATTTACAAGATGGTGCCCTGAGAGAATGGCTTTTATAAGACAGCGGCCTGAGGAGATGGCAACCTGAGGGAATGGCTTTTACAAGATTGCAAGCAAACAATGCACAAGTATCTCAAATGACAAAGAACAAAAATGTATGTATGTAAATCTTAGCAGACTCTCAAGACAGTAATATACAACAGTATTCTATGTTCTCTATTGGCATAACTTGTCTGAGACTTTATAGCATTAAATAAATATGTTATCAGCACATTAACATAGAGAAATCAACAACAGACTAAAGGTAATAGAGTCCATCCTTTCAGTGAAGAAATTCCAGAGTCTCTATCTTTATCTTCAAAAAAATTCTTCTTTTGATAAGACAGTCTCAAGGAATTCTTCTTGGGCAACAAGGTCTTTCATAAGCAACAAAATCTCAACAAGGTCTTCCGGTATGTTTATCCTTGTTTCGAACAATATCTTCCTCAGGGTGTAGTCTGTATCTTATTATGCTTAGTGCACTAAATAAGGAGTAGAAATAACATACAACATAGATACATGAAACTCCCCAAAATAACATTGATTAGAAAAACATTTTGTAATAACAGTAAAGATACACGCTACCCTACTTACATTCTCTTCAGTAATACAGGTTCTGTACTACAGGCTCTGTTGTAGTAGGAGTTCTGTAACGAGCAGTGAGTCATAGCTGGGCTGTCTCTTAAGTAGAATTACATCTCACAAGAAACAAGTGTATTCAATTTTATCATTTAGTCCTAGAGGAACCAGTGTTTGTAGTTTGAAGATCCAAAAAGATTCCCTTTGCAGAAGGAGTTTTTTTGTATCTGCATTAGGTCTGGGTAATATTTTTTCCAAAGCGCAAAATTTAAAGCTATGGTGTGTATGTGCTTTTTCATTAAAATGTACATATAATGAAGAGTCAGTGGACCCATTCCTAATGCGTGAACGATGTTCATTTATCCTAATTTTAAGGGGTCTAGTAGTTATTCCAACATGCCAGCAATCACTTAAGAGTAAAATATACTCTCATCCAACACTCAATATTAATGTCACATTACGACATTTGACAACATGTTCCAGTGATAATGTAGTGTACCTGTTAGAATGCCCCTGCAAATTACTATATGTTGGAATAACTACTAGACCCCTTAAAATTAGGATAAATGAACATCGTTCACGCATTAGGAATGGGTCCACTGACTCTTCATTATATGTACATTTTAATGAAAAAGCACATACACACCATAGCTTTAAATTTTGCGCTTTGGAAAAAATATTACCCAGACCTAATGCAGATACAAAAAAACTCCTTCTGCAAAGGGAATCTTTTTGGATCTTCAAACTACAAACACTGGTTCCTCTAGGACTAAATGATAAAATTGAATACACTTGTTTCTTGTGAGATGTAATTCTACTTAAGAGACAGCCCAGCTATGACTCACTGCTCGTTACAGAACTCCTACTACAACAGAGCCTGTAGTACAGAACCTGTATTACTGAAGAGAATGTAAGTAGAGTAGCGTGTATCTTTACTGTTATTACAAAATGTTTTTCTAATCAATGTTATTTTGGGGAGTTTCATGTATCTATGTTGTATGTTATTTCTACTCCTTATTTAGTGCACTAAGCATAATAAGATACAGACTACACCCTGAGGAAGATATTGTTCGAAACAAGGATAAACATACCGGAAGACCTTGTTGAGATTTTGTTGCCTATGAAAGACCTTGTTGCCCAAGAAGAATTCCTTGAGACTGTCTTGCCAAAAGAAGAATTTTTTTTGAAGATAAAGATAGAGACTCTGGAATTTCTTCACTGAAAGGATGGACTCTATTACCTTTAGTCTGTTGTTGATTTCTCTATGTTAATGTGCTGATAACATATTTATTTAATGCTATAAAGTCTCAGACAAGTTATGCCAATAGAGAACATAGAATACTGTTGTATATTACTGTCTTGAGAGTCTGCTAAGATTTACATACATACATTTTTGTTCTTTGTCATTTACAAGATTGCACCCTGAGGGGATGATGCTTCCAAGATGCCACCCAGAGGGAATGGCTCTTACAAGATGGCACCCTGAGGGAATGGCACCCTGAGGGAAAGGCTCTTACAAGATGGCGCCCTAAGGGAATGGCTCTTACAAGATGGCGCATTGAGGGAGTGACTCTTACAAGATGGCAGCATGAGGGAATGACTTTTGCAAGATGGAGCCCTGAGGGAATGACTCATACAAGATGGCAGCCTGAGGGAATGGCTTTTACAAGGCGGCACCCTGAGGGAATGGCTCTTACAAGATGGCAGCCTGAGGGAATGACTTTTGCAAGATGGAGCCCTGAGGGAATGGCACACTGAGGAAATGGCTCCTACGAGATGGCACCCTGAGGGAATGGCTTTTACAAGATGGCGCCCTGAGGGAATGGCTTTTACAAGATGGCAACCTGAGGGAATGGCTCTTACAAGATGGTGCCCTGAGGGGATGGCTTTTACAAGATGGCACCCTGAAGCAATTTTCCTGCTTCTTGGTAGGGGGTAGGACTGGATGGCCCACAATCCAACTATGAGGAAATGGCTCAAAATGGCGCCGTGAGAGAATGGCTTTTACAACATGGCGGCCTGAGGGAATGGCTCTTCCAAGATGGCGCCCTGAGGGAATAGCTCTTCAATGATGGTGGCCTTTTACAAGATGGCATCCTGAAAAAATGATCTTTCAAAAATGGTGCCCTGAGGGAATGGCTCTTCTGTGATGGTAGCCTTTTCAAGATGATGCCCTGATGGAATGATGGTTCCAAGGTGGCGCCCCGAGGAATGGCTCTTACAGGATGGTGCCCTAAAGAGAAGAGGTCTTCCATGATGGTGGCCTTTTACAAGATGGTGCCCTGACAGAATGATGCTTGGAAGATGGTGCCCTGAGAGAATTGCTCTTACAAGATGGTGCCCTGAAGGGAAGAGCTCTTCCATGATGGTGGCCTTTTCAAGATGGCACCCTGATGGAATGACGCTTGCAAGATGGTGCTCTGAAGGGAAGAGCTCTTCCATGGTGGTGGCATTTTACAAGATGATGCCCTGGCAGAATGATGCTTCGAAGATGGCACCCTGAGGAAATGGCTCTTACAAGATAGCACCCTGAGATAACGACTTCCAAGATGGCGTCCTGAGGAAATAGCTTTCCCAAGATGGCGCCCTGAAGGGAAAAGCTCTTCCAAGATGGTGCCCTGAGGTGGCTTTTACAAGATGGCGGCCTGAGGGGATGGTTCTTATAAGATGGCGCCCAGAGGGAATGGCTTTTACGAGATGGCCTGAGGGACCATGGTGCCCTTGGCTCTTACAAGATGACACCCTGAGGGAATAACGCTTCCAAGAGGGCACCCTGAGGGAATGATGCTTCCAAGATGGCACCTTGAGTGAACAGCGCTATTAAGATGGTGCCCAGGGGAATGGCTTTTCCAAGATGGCACTCTGAAGGGAAGAGCTCTTCCAAGATGGTGGCCTCAGGGAATGACCATTTCCAAGATGGCATCCTGAAGGAAAGGCCTCTTCCATGATGGTGCCCTGAGGGAATGGCTCTTACAAAATGGCGCCCTGAGAGAATGACACTTTCAAGATGGCAGTCTGAGGGAATGGCTTTTACCAGATGGTGCTCTGAAGAGAATAGTTCTTCCAAGGTGGTGCCCTGAGGGAATGACACTTTCAAAATGGCACTGAGGGGAATGGCTTTTAGAAGATGGTGCCCTGAGGGAATGGCTCTTACAAGATGGTGCCCTGAGGGAATAGCTCTTACAAGATGGCGCACTGAGGGAGTGGCTCTTCCAAGATGGCGTCTTGACAAGAAGGCCTCTTCCAAGATGGCACCCTGAGAGAATGACACTTTCAAGATGGCACTCTTTGGGAATGGCTTTTACAAGATGGTGCTCTGAGGGAATTACTCTTAACAGATGGCGCATTGAGAGAGTGACTCTTCCAAGATGGCATCTTGACGAGAAGGTCTCTTCCAAGATGGCACCCTGAGAGAATGACACTTTCAAGATGGCACTCTGAGGGAATGGCTCTTCCAAGATGGCGCATTAAGGGAGTGACTCTTCCAAGATGGCATCTTGATGGGAAGGCCTCTTCCAAGATGGCACCCTGAGAGAGTGGCTCTTTCAAGATGATGCCTTGAGGGAATGGTTCGTTGTCAAGGTGGCACTCTGAGGGAATGACTTTTTCAAGATGTCGTCCTGAGGGAATGGCTCTTACAAGATGGCCAGTTGAGATATGGTAGACTCTTCTTGAGCCTGCGCCTATGGGGATGGGTAGGTGCTAGATAAAGGCAGTAAACTCTCGGTTAACCGGAAATCTAAATTCAAATAAATAATATTTAAAATTACATTAAAATACATTTTAGTGGAAATGTTCAAGTTTGTTTTAATTTGTTTTGAATTTCTTGAGAGTTGCTCTTAAAAATAGGTCTAACATTAATATACGGCATACAATACTGCGCTATAAACTCTATATTGACTTGATATTACTATTATTTATTATTATTTATTATTTAAAAGTTTTGTATACCGACCTTCTCACCTCTCTTGAGGGACTCAGACCGGTTTCCAACCATAATATCACGTACAATCAATAAAACATCATAATACATATTACAGTAAAACATTAAAACAGCAATTACAATCAATAACTATAATGGTCAGTCGTCAGACTAAAATCGTTGCTCCTCATCCTCCATCCATATCTCAGGGTGTTGGCTCACTTGTTGAATGCCTGTCTCCATAACCAAGTCTTCACTTGTTTCCTAAATGTCAGGATAGACGGGGCGGTTCTGATCTCCGGTGGGAGAGAGTTCCAGAGTCGAGGGGCCACCACCGAGAAGGCCCTGTCCCTCGTCCCCACCAGACGCGCTTGCGAGGCCGGTGGGACCGAGAGCAGGGCTTCTCCAGACGATCTTAATAATCTTGATGGTTCATAGGGGAGAATACGTTCGGAGAGGTAAACAGGGCCAGAGTCGTACTTCGTACTAATGAAGTGCAAATTAAAATCACATTAAGCTTAAGTTAACGTGACACTGTTTTATTGTATTATAAAAACAGCGTATGAATGCAGTAATGTTAACTAAGTTTGATTTTTTTGACCGGTTGCTTGAGAGTTATAATTGCTTGAGTTCTGGTTAACTGAGAGTCCACTGTACATGGGGTTGCTTTGGAAAGAAATAGGGACACACAACTGTGGATGGGGATAAATCAGAAAAGTTCCTAAAATGGGAAATTTTTAACTTTGAACGTGGGAACAAACGCCGCTGTGAGTCGCTTGCCACCGTTTGTCTTTGTCTCACTGTGCTTTTAGCGGGTCACTTCACCATATTGGAAAACCTATAGCCTTCCTCGTTCAATGAGGGATTGGACATTATGGAGATCAAGCTTGTCACTCAAGCCATGCCGCCCGCGATTCTTCTCTCCGACTATGTTTGTTGTGCATTGTAAACACATCTACGAATGTGGAAGATGGGAACATACGCCCTTCCGTGTGAAACTGACATAGTCAGGGAAAAGTGAATGTTCGAATGCCGGAGTTCTCCTCACAAGCAACTCTTGCCACTTGCTCAGCTTTTGGACGGGTTTGTCTATCTCCTGGTTGAGTCTTTTTTCATCTGTGTGCATCTATTTATTTTTTTCGTATCAAAAGAATTGCATAAATTAGTATTAAACTGATAAAAATAGAAGGAGCGCAGGCAGCTCAATATCTTTTGACCAAAAACGGGCAATAGCAACGGCACTGTACACCCGGCAGGGCGTAGTTCACAAGCATACAGATGCGGAGTTGTCTGTTCTGCTCCAAAGTCACACAAGGTGTGGGATTCTTTTAGGTGGTGCCATTTTGCCAGGTTGCTAACTATCGCTAACTATTGTGTCTATGTGCATTGATAAATGGATAACTTGCTTTTTGAAGCAAACACACACAAAGTGGCCATACACACCCGAATACACAGAACTATGCAATTTCAGTTCTTTGCACTCATTGCCTTCTGTCCAGAGCTAATAAAAAAATGGATCAAACAGAACTGTCTTTGGTAAGTCTTACTTCTTTGTGTCGACTTCCATATATATATATGTGTGTGTGTGTGTGTGTGGTTCCCAACCTGTGGCCCGTGGACCACCAATGGTTCGCAAAAAACTAAAATATGGTCCACGACCTCACCGTTACTACACCGTTGCAACTAGAGTGGCTGGTCTCGCAAAACCCTCTTATAGTGCCAAGGCTTATTAAATATGGCTTTCTGGGGGTGAGCAGATGGCGACTACTGGGTGGCATATGTTCTGTATCAGAAACTAGAGCTGATGTGGTCTGTCCAATGCAATTTTCTGAACCAGCACCCCACATAACCAAATCAAATCTAAAGTTGATCATAAACTGATTCGTAACCCATTTGGGATTAATGTTGGGGAGTGGTCCCTAGCCAAGAAAAGGTTGGGAACCACTCCTCTATATGTATAAATATCAAAAGTGTGTTTGTATATTTGTTGGTTTGTCCCACAAAGGCTCCTCCATGGCTTGATGTCTCTGGACCAAACTTCCAACAGATCTTACAACCTTTGAGGATGCTTGCCATAGATGTGGGCGAAACGTCAGGAGATAATGCTTCTGGAACATAGCCAGGCAGCCCGGAAAACTCACAGCAACCCAAACAAGAGTTCTTTCTCCTACCGTGGACATTATTCCACAGATATATTAAACCCACTTGCATAGTTTCTAATATACCTTACAATCTGAGGATGCCTGCCATAGGTGTGGGCAAAACATCAGGAGAGAATGCTTCTGGGACATGGCCAGACAGCCCGGAAAACTTACAGCAACCCAAACAAGAGTTCTTTCTCCCACGCTGGACATGATTCTGCTTGCATATTTCCAATAGACCTCACAACCTCTGAGGATGCTTGCCATAGATGTGGGTGAAACGTCAGGAGAGAATGCTTCTGGGACATGGCCAGACTGACCGGAAAACTTACAGAAACCCAAACAAGAGTTCTTTCTTCCACCCTGGACATTATTCCACTTGCATATTTCCAATAAACCTCACAACCTCTGAGGATGCTTGTCATAGATGTGGGCGAAACGTCAGGAGAGAATGCTTCTGGGACATGGCAAGACAGTCCGGAAAACTCACAGCAAATCAAACAGTTCTTTCTCACACCCTGGACATTATTCCACAGATATATAAAATCCACTTGCATATTTCCAATAGACCTCACAATCTCTGAGGATGCTTGCCATAGATGTGGGTCAAACGTCAGGAGAGAATGCTTCTGGGACAAGGCCAGATAGCCTGGAAAACTCACAGCAATGCAGTTATTCCGGCCAGGCAGAGGCGGCCCTAGGTAATTTTCAACTGTAAGCAAACAGTATTTTGGCCAACCAATCACTGATATATATTTTCTGTTCGTCGTGGGAGTTCTGTGTGCCATATTTGGTTCAATTCCATCATTGGTGGAGTTCAGCATGCTCTTTGATTTTAGGTGAACTATACATCCCAGTAACTACAACTCGCATATGTCAAGGTCTATTTTCCCAAGAGCGCCTCAAGAGCGCCCCTGGGCAAAATCAACTCTACCGCAAAGGCTTACTTTGCGTAATGGTTGAGCCGCCCCTGCAGCCAGGAAAGAGAAACGGAGAAGATGCGTGAGGGAAATGCAAGAAGGAAAGAAAGCTACGAAGAGGCTGCCCAAAGCAAAACGACTTTCTTCAATACAGTTTTGGAACGGCTTTCAACAGCTATTGTCAATGGGGGCTCAAGGTGTTTACCACCCTGCGCAGATTGGCTGCCTCTTCCTCCCGGTGTGTTCTTTCCTTTCGCAAGGACACTAATATCCCTAAAAGCAACCTTCCTCCCCAACTCCTGCCTCGCTCGCAAAGTAATTACAGCTCTTAAGAACATGCTGCCGGGGAATTCTTCTTTATCAGTCCCTCAATGGGTTCTGGCAAACGGCGCAGTGGCTGGAAATATTTATTTATTTACTTACTTACTTTGCTTCTATACCGCTGTATCTCAAGCCCGAAGGCGACTCACAGCGGTTCACAAACAGTAGAAACAGTAGAAACAGCAGTGGTTCCATACAACATATAACAATTGACTTAACACATTATCCATAAATTACCAATAAGCAATTACAATGCACAATTATTACAAAAAACAACCGTACCCAATCTTCTCATCATCCAAGCGTAGTCCAGGTTCGTCGTCCATTGTTCCATTCCTATGTTCCATTACCAGATTGCACTAAATTACTCAAACGCCTGCACAAACATCCAGGTCTTCACCTTTTTGCGGAATACCATTAGAGATGGTGCTAGTCTAATGTCCGTAGGAAGGGCGTTCCACAGCCGAGGAGCCACCACCGAGAAGGCCCTATCTCTCGTCCCCGCCAGCCGAGCTGGAGAAGCAGGCGGGATCGAGAGCAGGGTCTCCCCGGAAGATCTCAAACTCCTGGTGGGTTCATAGGCAGAGATGCGGTCAGATAGGTAGCTTGGGCCGGAACCGTTTAGGGCTTTAAAGGCCAACGCCAGCACTTTGAATTCAGCCCGGTAGCAGATCGGTAGCCAGTGGAGTTGGCGCAACAGGGGGGTTGTATGCTCCCTGCGCTCCGCTCCTGTTAAAATCATGGCTGCCGAGCGTTGGACTAGTTGGAGCTTCCGAGCTGTCTTCAAAGGCAACCCCACGTAGAGAGCGTTGCAGTAGTCTAAACGGGATGTAACCAGAGCGTGGACTACCGTGGCCAAGTCAGACTTCCCAAGGTACGGGCGCAGCTGGCGCACAAGCTTTAGCTGTGCAAATGCTCCCCTGGTCACCGCCGAAACCTGGGGTCCAGGCTCAGCGATGAGTCCAGGGTCACACCCAAGCTGCGAACCTGCGTCTTCAGGGGGAGTGCGACCCCATCCAACACAGGCTGTAACCCTATGCCCTGTTCGGCCTTCCGACTGACCAGGAGGACCTCTGTCTTGTCTGGATTCAGTTTCAATTTGTTCGCCCTCATCCAGACCGTCACAGCGGCCAAGCACCGGTTCAGGACCTGGACAGCCTCCTTAGTAGCAGGTGGAAGGAGTGACAGAGTTGGACATCATCCGCGTACAGATGACACCGTACCCCGAAACTCCGGATGATCTCCCCCAGCGGCTTAATGTAGATGTTAAACAACATGGGAGACAATATTGAGCCCTGAGGAACCCCACAAGACAATGGTTGTGGGGTTGAACAGGTGTCCCCCAACAACACCTTCTGAGATCGACCCTCCAGGAATGCTCGATGCCCTGTGATGCCTTTCCATCTTCCTTCTCCCTCCCACATCCATCTCTCAATGAAGGAAGAAGGAAAGGAGCCAGGATCAATAGGATTGATCTTGAGCCGAAACGTGGGCCGGGGTGATCCATTTAGGATGCATCCGAAGCAGGATAATGCGATTGCGAGCCAGATAACACTGCAGTTGGGGCTGGGAAGCACACCGCAGGGCCAAGTCGTGGCAATTCAACACAATTCCGCATCCTCAGAGATTCATAGATGAAAAGAGGGGTATAAGGAACCTGGGGGAAACTATACCAGCCGATCACCACTAATTATAAGGAACTTTGCAGGGAAAGGAATAGGGAATTTTAAAATAGTAATTCCCTCAAGCTGCTAAGCCAAGCAGAGAGTGGTCGGGCATCCGGACAATGTGGCCGGTCCAGCGGAGTTGATGGCGGAGGACCATCGCTTCAATGCTAGTGGTCTTTGCTTCTTCCAGCACGCTGACATTTGTCTGCCTGTTTTCCATTCTTGAGTTTGGAGTAGAGCAACTGCTTTGGGAGATGGTGGTCGGGCATCCGGGACAACGTGGCCAGTCTAGCGGAGTTGATGGCGGAGGACCATTGCTTCAAAGTGCTTTCAGTCTCTTTTCCTGCCCACCAACATTCCGTTTTCCATTCTTGAGTTCAGAGTAGAGCAACTGCTTTGGGAGAGGTGGTCGGGCATCCGGACAACGTGGCCAGTCCAGAGGAGTTGATGGCGGAGGACCATTGCTTCAATGCTGGTGGTCTTTGCTTCTTCCAGCACGCTGACATTTGTCTGCCTGTTTTCCATTCTTGAGTTTGGAGTAGAGCAACTGCTTTGGGAGACGGTGGTCGGGCATCTGGACAACGTGGCCAGTCTAGCGGAGATGATGGCGGAGGAGCATCGCTTCAATGGTGGTGGTCTTTGCTTCTTCCAGCACGCTGACATTTGTCTGCCTGTTTTCCATTCTTGAGTTTGGAGTAGAGCAACTGCTTTGGGAGATGGTGGTCGGGCATCCGGACAACGTGGCCAGTCCAGCGGAGATTATGGCGGAGGAGCATTGCTTCAATGCTGGTGGTCTTTGCTTCTTCCAGCACGCTGACATTTGTCTGCCTGTTTTCCATTCTTGAGTTTGGAGTAGAGCAACTGCTTTGGGAGACGGTGGTCGGGCATCTGGACAACGTGGCCAGTCTAGCAGCGGAGTTGATGGCGGAGGACCATCGCTTCAATGCTGGTGGTCTTTGCTTCTTCCAGCACTCTGACGTTTGTCCGCCTGTCTTCCCAAGAGATTTGCAGGATTTTCCGGAGGCAGCGCTGATGGAATCGTTCCAGGTGTTGCATGTGATGTCTGTAGGGAGACCAAGGTGCTTGTTGATAAAGCCATTCCCCTCCCAACCCTGCCATACACCTGCGAGATGTGGACTGTCTACAGACGTCACATGCAACTCCTGGAACGATTCCATCAGCGCTGCCTCCGGAAAATCCTGCAAATCTCTTGGGAAGACAGGCGGACAAATGTCAGTGTGCTGGAAGAAGAAGCAAAGACCACCAGCATTGAAGCGATGGTCCTCCGCCATCAACTCCGCTGGACCGGCCACGTTGTCCGGATGCCCGACCACCGTCTCCCAAAGCAGTTGCTCTACTCCGAAATCAAGAACGGAAAACGGAATGTTGGTGGGCAGGAAAAGAGATTGAAAGATGGGCTCAAAGCCAACCTTAAAAACTCTGGCATAGACACTGAGAACTGGGAAGCCCTGGCCCTTGAGCGCTCCAGCTGGAGGAGCTGTGACCAGCAGTGCTGCAGAATTTGAAGAGGCACGAGTGGAGGGTGAAAGAGAGAAACGTGCCAAGAGGCAGCCGCGTCAAGCCAAACCCAACAAAGACCGCCTTCCATCTCGAAACCGATGCCCTCACTGCAGGAGAAGATGCAGATCAAGAATAGGGCTCCACAGTCACCTACGGACCCACCGCCAGGACACTACACTTGAAGGACCATCATCCTCGGCCTACGAGGGATCACCTAAGTAAGTAAGTAAGTAAGTAAATACGTGACTTGCCTAGTTTCCAACAAACCTCACAACCTCTGAGGATGCTTGCCATAGATGTGGGTGAAACGTCAGGAGAGAATGCTTCTGGGACATGGCCAGACAGCCCGGAAAACTCACCGCAACCTAGACAAGAATTCTTTCTCCCACCCTGGACATTATTCCACAGATATATAAACTCCACTTGCCTAGTTTCCAACAAACCGCACAACCTCTGAGGATGCTTGCCATAGATGTGGGTGAAACATCAGGAGAGAATGCTTCTGGAACATGGCCAGAGAGCCCAGAAAACTCAATTTTCAACACCTTTTTTATTTTTTGTTGTGTCAAAACAGACAAGAGGAAACTTTGAACCACAACTATTGTGAGGTTTCTGGGGCATTTGTCCACATAATCTCATTTTCATTTGATCATAGAAGAGCTTAAGTAATGAGAAGAAGGCTGCAGGAGGAATTCCTTGGAGGCCGTCATGAGGTCCTGCCTGTACTTGGAGACCGATGGCACCTCTTGGCTGGTTCTCAAAAGCTCATTATTTTTGCGGGCTTCGTAGTGGAACTGAGAGTTTCGCATCTCATACCTAAAACAAAGCAAGTATGGATTTACACGGGCCATCAACAACATTGCAATTCCTTTACCTTTACCTACTCTATTATAAGGCGAGGATTTATTATTGTTATTACTACATTTATTATTTTACTCTATTTATTATTATTTGTTTACATCTATTATTTTACTCTATTTATTATTATTTTATTACATTTATTTTTTTACTCTATTATTATTATATTTATTATTTTACTCTATTAGTAGTATTAGTATTACATTTATCATTTTACGCTATTTATTATTATTTTATTACATTTATTATTTTACTCTATTATTATTATATTTATTATTTTAATCAATTATGTTTACATTTATTATTTTATGCTATTTATTATTATTGTATTACATTTATTATTTTACTCTATTATTATTATATTTATTATGTTACTCAATTATATTTACATTTTTTACTCTATTTATTATTATTTTATTACATTTATTATTTTACTCTATTATTATTATATTTATTATTTTACTCAATTATATTTACATTTTTACTCTATTTATTATTATTTTATTACATTTATTATTTTACTCTATTATTATTATATTTATTATTTTACTCAATTATATTTACATTTTTACTCTATTTATTATTATTTTATTACATTTATTATTTTACTCTATTATTATTATATTTATTATTTTACTCAATTATATTTACATTTTTACTCTATTTATTATTATTTTATTACATTTATTATTTTACTCTATTATTATATTTATTATTTTACTCAATTATGTTTACATTTGTTATTTTACTCTATTTATTATCCTTACATCACTTGAGATCTATTTATTAATATTACTACGTTTATTATTTTGCTCTACTATTATTGTTATTGTTACATTTATTATTTTATTCTATTTACTATTGTAATTAATGCATTTAATATTTTTATTATTACAATTATTATTTTACTCTATTTATTATTATATTTATTATTTTACTCAATCAATTATGTTTACATTTATTATTTTACTCTATTTATTATTATTTTATTACATTTATTATTTTACTCTATTATTATTATATTTATTATTTTACTCAATCACTTATGTTTACATTTATTATTTTACTCTATTTGTTAACTTTACATCACTTGAGATCTATTTATTAATATTATTACGTTTATTATTTTGCTCTATTATTATTGTTATTGTTACATTTATTATTTTATTCTATTTAATATTGTACTTAATGCATTTAATATTATTATTATTACAATTATTATTTTACTCTATTTATTATTATTTTATTACATTTATTATTTTACTCTATTATTATTATATTTATTATTTTACTCAATCACTTATGTTTACATTTATTATTTTACTCTATTTGTTAACTTTACATCACTTGAGATCTATTTATTAATATTATTACGTTTATTATTTTGCTCTATTATTATTGTTATTGTTACATTTATTATTTTATTCTATTTAATATTGTAATTAATGCATTTAATATTATTATTATTACAATTATTATTTTACTCTATTTATTATTATTTTATTACATTTATTATTTTACTCTATTATTATTATATTTATTATTTTACTCAATCACTTATGTTTACATTTATTATTTTACTCTATTTGTTAACTTTACATCACTTGAGATCTATTTATTAATATTATTACGTTTATTATTTTGCTCTATTATTATTGTTATTGTTACATTTATTATTTTATTCTATTTAATATTGTAATTAATGCATTTAATATTATTATTATTACAATTATTATTTTACTCTATTTATTATTATTTTATTACATTTATTATTTTATTCTATTTACTATTTGTACAGAAGTTGATTGTAAAGGATATGATTATAAACTGTATTGATTGTAAATGATATTATTATAACTGTATTTGTGTTTACACTGGTTGCCCTAATGCTGGAGCGGCCTAGCTGTGAGGAGTGTGTTACCATGGAAACGATGCTAATGCTGGAGCGGCCTAGCTGTGAGGAGTGTGTTACCATGGAAACAATGCTGTAGAGAAGTGGGAGGAGCTTAGAGAGAGGAGTTTTGAAAAGCGACAGTTAAAAGTTTGTTAGGTTTTATGCTCAGAGGAATGAAGAGTTAGGGTTTAGGCTCAGAAGAGTGCACAGTCCTGAAGAGTCAGGGTTGAGGCTCAGAGGAATGAAGAGTTAGGTTTAGGCTCAGGGAAGTGAAGAGTTGAGAGAGAGAGAGTGGGAAGTAGAGAAGCAGTGTTTGTGAATAGTCGGAGGTTTCTTCAGTTCGGGAAGGCTGAAGGGGAAACCTTATTAGTTTTATTAGTCAGAGAAGACTGATAGAAGCTCGTTTAGATCACTAGTTAAAAGTGAACTAGAGATCTGAGGTTTGATCACGGAAGGGTCAAACAGGAAGACTATTCACCTCAGGAACCATTGTTTAATAAAGTGCTTCACCACAGCAAAGGTTATTTATAAGTTGTAACATCAGAAGACTGAACTGTATCGCAACCAAGTTATATGTAACGTTCTCCAAGTATTTTCAAGTTTATCACCAAACTGCAACCATACGCTTTGTTTCAAAATAAACTTGTTCTCTTTGATTTTAAGACTGCCTCATCTCCATTAATTCTGCGTTTAGTGTGCCCAATCTCCCAAAATTACCTCACATCACCAAATTGGTGGCACCATTAAGGATAATAAATAAATAAATCGTAACTCCTCTCTCCTGAGACCTCCCTTACCGAATTTGGGGCCCGAGCTCCTTTCGCACTATTGTAATTAATGCATTCAATATTATTATTATTACAATTATTATTTTACTCTATTTATTATTGTTATTCCTACTATGCTTAATCTCGAGGGGAAACCTTTACCTTTACCTAAAGATCCGATACTCAGCTTCACCTTTTGAAAATTCTCCATTTACCATTTTGGTTTGGGTCCTCGGGTCCGCTCCAGTTCCTGCCGCCTCTTGAGCTCCAGCAACCAGGCTTCTTCCACACGCAGGCGCTCCAGGCGGAGACGAGCCAACTCTTGCTGGTACGGAGACATCTCGATCAGGGAGTTCCCAATGGCACTTTCAGCCAGAGTCTGAAGGAACCTGAATGGGACAAGACAGGCTTACACTTCCTAGTATAGATTCCAGAACAAGGTACTGGCTTGTTCAGTAGACTCTCCTCTACAGTTCCATTTTGGCGGGAAGCCTTAGCATTGAACGGTTGTGTTGTTAAAGTGAAAAGCAATGCCTCCACCTTCGTAACTCCTCAACAGATGGCCGTACTGGTATGCGGCAGGTACAACACAACCATATTTATAATATTATAATGTAATACAATATAACACTAATAATAATAATAATAATAATAATAATAATACAATATTGTAGTTATATGTTTTATATTACATGTAATATTACTAATTACTAAGCTTGGAACCCCAAGTTTCAGCGGTTTCCAGAGGAGCATTTGCACAGCTTCGGCTCGTGCGCCAGCTGCGCCCGTATCTTGGGAAGTCGGACTTGGCCACGGTAGTCCACGCTCTTATCACATCCCGCATAGATTACTGCAACGCGCTCTACGTGGGGTTGCCCTTGAAGACTGCCCGGAAGCTCCAGATGGTCCAGCGCTCGGCAGCCAGGTTGCTAACGGGAGCGGCACTCAGGGAGCACACTACTCCTCTGTTGAGCCAGCTCCACTGGCTGCCAATTTGCTACCGGGCACAATTCAAGGTGCTGGCTTTAGCCTATAAAGCCCTAAACGGTTCTGGCCCTACTTACCTCTCCGAACGCATCTCCACCTATGAACCGGCTAGGACGTTAAGATCGTCCGGGGAGGCCCTGCTCTCGGTCCCGCCAGCATCACAAGTGCGGTTGGCGGGGACGAGAGACAGGGCCTTCTCGGTGGTGGCCCCTCGGCTATGGAATGCCCTACCAGCTGACATCAGGCAGGCCCCTTCGTTACTGGCGTTTCGGAGGAGGGTTAAGACATGGCTCTTTGAACAGGCGTTCGGTTAATCATGCAATCATAACTAACTCAGGAAGACGGCATACTGAACAAGGAATGGTAGAATGACTGTGAGAACGGGATCTGATTCTATTTGAGGCGTTGATGACTATATGTGTGTTGTCTGTGATTGTCTGTTTATATATTGTCAGTGTTTTATATTTTACTGTAAACCGCATTGAGTCGCCGTAAGGCTGATAAATGCGGTATACAAAAGGAGTAAATAAATAAATAAATAAATAATTTCTCATGCCAGTAAGGTAATGCTCAAGATCCTGCAAGGAAGAAGACTCCAGCAATACATGGAGCGAGAGTTGACAGATGTTCAAGCTGGGTTTAGAAAAGGCAGAGGAACCAGAGACCAGATTGCCAATCTCCGGATGCTGGAGAATGGAGAAAGGCCGGGAGTTTCAGAAAAATATCTACTTCTGCTTCATTGACTATTCTAAAGCCTTTGACTGTGTGGATCATAATAAATTGTGGCAAGTTCTTAGTGGGATGGGCATCCCAAGCCCCTTCCCTCTCTCCTGAGGAATCTGTACAAGGACCAAGTAGCAACAGTCAGAACTGACCACGGAACAACAGACTGGTTCAAGATTGGGAAAGGCGTACGGCAAGGCTGCATACTCTCACCCAACCTTTTTAACTTGTATGCAGAACACATCATGCGAATTGTGCGGGGCTGGATGAATGCAAAGCTGGGGTGAAAATTGCTGGAAGAAACATTAACAACCTCAGATATGCAGATGACACCACTCTGATGGCCGAAAGCGAGGAGGAGCTGAGGAGACTTCTAATCAAGGTGAAAGAAGAAAGCGCAAAAGCCGGGTTGCAGCTAAACATCAAAAAAACCAAGATTATGGCAACAAGAATGATTGACAACTGGGAAATAGAGGGAGAAAACGTGGAGGCGGAGACAGACTTTGTATTTCTAGGTGCAAAGATTACTGCAGACGCAGACTGCAGCCAGGAAATCAGGAGACACTTACTTCTTGGGGAGAGCAATGTCCAATCTCGATAAAATAGTAAAGAGTAGAGACATCACACTGGCAACAAAGATCCAGCCTAGTCAAAGCCATGGTCTTCCCTGTAGTCACCTACGGATGTGAGAGCTGGACCTTAGGGAAGGCTGAGCGGAGGAAGAGAGATGCTTTTGAGCTGTGGTGTTGGAGGAAAGTGCTGAGAGTGCCTTGGACTGCGAGAAGATCCAACCAGTCCATCCTCCAGGAAATAAAGCCCGACTGCTCACTGGAGGGAAGGAGACTAGAGACAAAGTGGAAGTCCTTTGGCCACATCATGAGGAGACAGGAAAGCCTGGAGAAGGGAATGATGCTGGGGAAAGTGGAAGGCAAAAGGAAGAGGGGCCGACCAAGGGCAAGATGGATGGATGGCATCCTTGAAGTGACTGGACTGACCTTGAAGGAGCTGGGGGTGGTGACGGCCAACAGGGAGCTCTGGCGTGGGCTGGTCCATGAGGTCACGAAGAGTCAGAGATGACTGAACGAATGAACAACAACAATATTACTAATAATATTACAATATAATGGTATAGTACAATATAGTAATATTTAATACTGATATTGTACTATGTTAATAATATAAGTTATTGTATGCACACACACACACACATATATATATATATCTCCTGCAAGCCACTGAGTCCCCTTCGGGGTGAGAAGGATGGCATATAAATGTCATAAATAAAAAATCTATATCTATATAATAAAAAATGTTTGTATGTATGTATGTATGCGGAGGGTGGACGTGTATGTGGCAGCTTTCTGATTGGTTGCCACTGTGGTATTATTTGCATATGGTCTCTGATTGGACATCCTCAACATTCCAACATTCTGAGGTGACAGAGAGATGAGAGGTAAAGGCCTGAGGCTGTGGCAGCTATCTGATTGTTGCCACTGCGGTACAATTTGCATATGATCACTGATTGGCCAGCCTCACCATTCCAACATTCTGAGGTGGCAGAGAGAGGCGAGGTAATGGTCTGAGGGACTCACCTGGACCACACTTTGCACACATAACCCCCATGACCCCCTTTACGTCCTGGTGAGTTTTGGGGGATGACGGACAAAGGATTATGGGATTTGTACTACTTTCAAACCCTTCGGTTCCCACAGACCACTGTGGCCCCCAACAAAGATTGATAAAGACCAAACTTGGCACACAGAGCCCCCATGACCCACTCTATATCCTGGTACGATTTGAGGGAGGGCAGACAATGGATGATGGGACTTGGAGTACCTTTACTCTCTTCTTGAGAACACTGTGACCATTATCCAATGACCAATAAATAACAAATTTGGTACCCAGAGCCCCCATGAGCCACTCTACATCCTGCTACCTTTTGGAGGACGGACCATGGATGATGGACTTGAAGTACCTTCACTCACTTCTCGAGACCACTGACCTCATCCAATGACTGATCAAGACCAAACTGGGCACACAGAGCCCCATGACCCACTCTACATCCTGCTGCAGTTTGAAGGAGGATGGACCATGGATGATGGGACTACTTTCAGCACCTTCACTCACATCCTGAGACTACTGCGACCCTCACCTAATGACCGATAAAGACCAAACTTGGCACACAGAGCCCCCATGACCCACTCTACATCCTGCTACCTTTTGGAGGAGGACGGACCATGGATGATGGGACTTTCAGCACCTTCACTCACATCCTGAGACTACTGCGACCCTCACCTAATGACCGATAAAGACCAAACTTGGCACACAGAGCCCCCATGACCCACTCTACATCCTGCTACCTTTTGGAGGAGGACGGACCATGGATGATGGGACTTTCAGCACCTTCACTCACATCCTGAGACTACTGCGACCCTCACCTAATGACCGATAAAGACCAAACTTGGCACACAGAGCCCCCATGACCCACTCTACATCCTGCTACCTTTTGGAGGAGGACGGACCATGGATGATGGGACTTTCAGCACCTTCACTCACATCCTGAGACTACTGCGACCCTCATCCAATGACCGATAAAGACCAAACTTGGCACACAGAGCCCCCATGACCCACTCTACATCCTGCTACTTTTTGGAGGAGGACGGACCATGGATGATGGGACTTTCAGCACCTTCACTCACATCCTGAGACTACTGCGACCCTCATCCAATGACCGATAAAGACCAAACTTGGCACACAGAGCCCCCGGTCCCCAAGCTAGTAATAAATAAAAGGACTAGAGATATAGAGGGCACTGTGTATTAACAGCAGCTTATTTGCGTGGTTGGATATAAACAATGGCCAAGAACTCTCTTACCTTTCATTGAGTTCCTGGGCTGTAGGTGAGGAGATAGAAGCGGAAGGCAAACTGTATGGACTCCATCCATTGTGGAGGGTTCCCCTTGCCTTAGGAGACCAGGAGCTGGAGGCTAAAGTTCCTGACCTGCATATCCTTGCTTGTGGCTGCTTGCTCAACCTGCCTTTCTTCTGACTACTACTGGACTTGGAGAGCTGTGGCGCGGGCTGGGCACATGCGTTGGCCTTAGCTGAGGTGGGCCTCCACGCCGGCCTCGGAGACTGAGAGCGGGATCGGACCCAGTGAGCACGTTTGGTGGGTGGAGAGAATGACCGGCTGCGGATGGACCCAGAATGGTCAAGGCTCAGCGAGCGGCTTCTGGTTGGCGAGAAAGAACTCTGTTTTGGCCAGAGGCCTTTCACGGGGATTTCGGGGGGCAGCAAAGACTTGACGCCAATGACATGCGGAGAGCCAAGCTTCAAAGGTAAGGCGAGATCCATTGAGGGCCAGATATTCTGGCGTACGATCTCACTCCCCAGTAGCCCAGCCACCCGGTTCATTGGCGGCGTGGCAAAGGTTGGGAGGCCCAGGCTTGCTATCTCTGAAGGTCTGAGCAGATGCTTTGGCTTTAAGAACCACTCTGTCTCTGTGGATGACTTTGGTGGCTCTCCAATAGCAGAGTCCTCCACGCTCCCAGCAAGAGCCACTGGCCAACTGGAGCCAAAATGGCTGGAATCAGCAACAGACTCAAAGTGGAAAGGCCACTCTTGATTCAAACTGGAGGCCAAGCTGTCCACTTGGACCTTGAGTTTCTTCAGACTTTCTTCCAAGTTATCCATGGTGGACATCTCTGTGATGTGTAATTACCTATGTTGAAGGAAAAATCATTAATTTCAGTACAGAGTTTGCAAAATTCTCCAGCATTTTCCATAGACACCTCCAAGGTCGTGTGGCTGGCATAACCGCATGGAGCACCATTACCTTTACCACCAGAGCGATACCTATTGATCTACTCACATTTGCATGCATTCGAACTGCTAGGTTGGCAGAAGCTGGGGCTGACAGCGGAAGCTCACGCCGCTCCCCGGATTCGAACCTGCGACCTTTCATTTATTTTAGAATGTCTGAGAAGTGCTGGGAATTTCAGTCCACAACATACAGAAGGATGCATTGCTCATGTTCCCGTGCTTAGAAAATGGAAAATTGCCCAAGGGCAACTTTCTCTGACAAATCCAGAGCAGGCCATAGTCTGAACACAAGGTACCAAGATGAATGCTAGTCAACTGAATCCAAAATAAATTAATATTGATTCTAATGCTCTGGAGCCTAGAACACAATAAAGCAGTGGTTTCTAACCTTTTTTTTATTATTTTTTTTACCAGGGATCACTCTCCAACATCAGTACCAAAAGAGTTACAAATTAGTTTTGATCAACTTTAGATCTGGTCTGCTTATTTGGGATCCTGATTCAGAAAATTGCATTGGATAGACCACATCAGCTGATTCAGAAAACTGCATTGGATAGACCCTATTGGCTGATTCCGAAAAGTGCATTAGATAAACCACATTAGCTGATTCAGAAAACTGCATTGGATAAACCACATCAGCTGATTCAGAAAACTGCATTGGATAGAACACATCAGCTGATTCAGAAAATTGCACTGGACAGAGATAGACAGAGATAGACCACATCAGCTGATTCAGAAAATTGCATTGGATAGACCACATCAGCTGATTCAGAAAATTGCATTGGATAGACCACATCAGCTGATTCAGAAAATTGCATTGGATAGACCACATCAGCTGATTCAGAAAATTGCACTGGATAGACCACATCAGCTGATTCAGAAAACTGCATTGGATAGACCACATCAGGTGATTCAGAAAATTGTATTGGATAAACCACATCAGCTGATTCAGAAAATTGCATTGGATAAACCACATCAGCTGATTCAGAAAATTGCACTGGATAGACCACATCAGCTGATTCAGAAAACTGCATTGGATAGACCACATCAGGTGATTCAGAAAATTGTATTGGATAAACCACATCAGCTGATTCAGAAAATTGCATTGGATAAACCACATCAGCTGATTCAGAAAATTGCACTGGATAGACCACATCAGCTGATTCAGAAAATTGCATTGGATAGACCACATCAGCTGATTCAGAAAATTGCATTGGATAGACCACATCAGCTGATTCAGAAAATTGCATTGGATAGACCACATCAGCTGATTCAGAAAATTGCATTGGATAGACCACATCAGCTGATTCAGAAAATTGCATTGGATAGACCACATCAGCTGATTCAGAAAATTGCATTGGATAGACCACATCAGCTGATTCAGAAAATTGCATTGGATAGACCACATCAGCTGATTCAGAAAATTGCATTGGATAAACCACATCAGCTGATTCAGAAAATTGCACTGGATAGACCACATCAGCTGATTCAGAAAACTGCAGGACAAGAGATCCCACCTAAACATTGGAAAGAACTTCCTGAGAGTAAGAGCTGTTTTGCAGTGGGATATATACATTTGGATTCTCCTTCTCTGGAAGTTTTAAGCAGAGGCTAGATGGCTATCTGTCAGGGGTGCTTTGATGGTGTTTTCCCTGAATGGCAGGGGGTTGGACTAGATGGCCCATGTGGCCTCTTCCAACTCAATTATTCTATGATTCTATGAATGAATGGGAAGTCCCCCCAAGCCCCTCCCAAAGCGCCCCTTCCCACCTGAATGAAGGCCTGCCAAGCTCCAGCCAACTTCCCCGTAGCAACAGCCACAAACAAGTCCCCGTTGCTAAGGGGAAGGACCGCCTCCTTTCCTTCCCTCCCGCCCAAAAGGCATCTGAGCCGCGCATGCGCAGAACCAGACCCGCCCTTAGCAGAGGGTTGTAAACCTTTCCGCCAATCAGCGAGAGAGGAAGGCAGGGGAAAAGGAAGGTGGCTGCGCATGCGCAGAAATAGATCCGCGCGAAGGGAAATCCTTAGCAGAGGGTTCTAAACCTTTCCGCCAATCAGCGTGAGGAAAGAAGAAAGAAGGGACGTGACTGCGCATGCGCAGAACCAGATCCGCACGAAGGGAGAATTGTATCAGAGAATTGTAAACCTTTCCGCCAATGAGCGTGAGCGGAAGAAAAAGAGGCGTGGCCGCGCATGCGCAGAACTAGACCCTCAGTAGTTGATTGTTCAGAGGGTTCTGAGCGTGTGAGGAAGGAAAAGAGGCGTGGCCGCGCATGCGCAGAACCAGACCCGCACTTCAGAGGGGGATGGTTTGCAGAGGGTTCTTAATCTGGTCCGCCAATGAGCGTGAGAGGAAAGAAGGGGCGTGGTCGCGCATGCGTAGAACCAGATCCAGCACGAAAGGAGACGCTTAGCAGAGGGTTACAATGAGCGTGAGAGGAAGGAAAAGGGGCGTAGCCGCGCATGCGCAGAACCAGACCCGCACTTCAGAGGAGGATTGTTCGCAAAGGGTTGTTAATCTGGTTACAATGAGATTGAGGCAGGAAAAGGGGCGTGGCCGCGCATGCGCAGAACCAGATCCAGCACGACAGGAGATGCTTAGTAGACGGTTACAATGAGATTGCGAGGAAGGAAAGGGGGCGGGGTTGCGCATGCGCAGAACCAGATCCAGCATGCAGGGAGATGCTTAGCAGAGGGTTACAATGAGATTGAGAGGAATGAAAAGGGGGCGTGGCCGCGCATGCGCAGAACCAGATCCAGCAGGAATGGAGATGCTTAGTAGAGGGTTACATTGGGATTGCGAGGAAGGAAAGGGGGCGTGGCCGCGCATGCGCAGAACCAGATCCAGCTTAGAGGGTTACAATGAGATTGAGGCAGGAAAAGGGGCGTGGCCGCGCATGCGTAGAACCGGATCCAGCTTAGAGGGTTACATTGGGATTGCGAGGAAGGAAAGGGGGCGTGGCCGCGCATGCGCAGAACCAGATCCAGCAGGAATGGAGATGCTTAGTAGAGGGTTACATTGGGATTGCGAGGAAGGAAAGGGGGCGTGGCCGCGCATGCGCAGAACCAGATCCAGCTTAGAGTTACATTGGGATTGCGAGGAAGGAAAGGGGCGTGGCCGCGCATGCGCAGAACCAGATCCAGCTTAGTAGAGGGTTACATTGGGATTGCGAGGAAGGAAAGGGGGCGTGGCCGCGCATGCGTAGAACCAGATCCAGCACGAAGGGAAATGCTTAGCAGAGGGTTACAATGAGCGTGAGAGGAATGAAAAGGGGCGTGGCTACGCATGCGCAGAACCAGATTTGCAGGGAAAGGCGATACTTAGAGGTGTGTTGTAAATCTTTCCGCCAATCAGCGTCAGAGGAAGGAACAAGGGGCGTGGCCGCGCCTGCGCAGAACAGACGGAGGCCGGAAGAGGCGGGGCTGCGCCTGCGCAGAAGGGAGGGAGCGTGCTCCGCGTGTCTGAGGGAAATTTTTTCCGGTGCCTGCCGGTGAAGGAAGTGCCTTCATGTCGTGGCTCTTCGGCCTGAACCGCGGAGGGGGAGGCGGCGGAGGCGGCGACGCTTCTTCTTCCCCGGGCCTCCCTCCGCTGCCTCCTCCGCCTTCGGGATCCTCCTCCGGGGAAGGCGCCGGGGAGGCGGGCCGGCCCAAGGACAAATGGAGCAACTTCGACCCCACCGGCCTGGAGCGCGCCGCCAAGGCCGCCAGGGAGCTCGACGCCTCGCGTGAGTCCAGTCATGCGGTCTCTCTTGGGGGGAGGTCACACTCTCCCTGCTTGTGGGTGAACTACAACTACAACCCCTGTAAATGTCGTAAAGAAACAAACAATCCCACACCAGTGGAGAGAGTAAGGAACACTGGGGTGCCTGTGGTGGAGGAAACACATAAAACCTAGGATGAAATTGTCCCATAAATCCCTCCAAAGACACCCAATATTTTTGTTTGTGTGCCAAGTTAATACCAGGTCCATCGTTGGTGGAGTTCATAGAATCAAAGCATCCAGTCCAACCCCATTCTGCCAAGAAGCAGGAATATCAAATCACTCCTGACAGATGGCCATCCAGCCTCTGTTTAAAAGCTTCCAAAGAAGGAACCTCCATGACACTCCAGGGCAGAGAGTTCCACTGCTGAACGGCTCTCACAGTCATAGAATCCTAGAATCCTAGAAGAGTTGGAAGAGACCTCCTGGGCCATCATCCAGTCCAACCCCATTCTGCCAAGAAGCAGGAATATTGCATTCAAATCACCCCTGACAGATGGCCATCCAGCCTCTGTTTCAAAACTTCCAAGGAAGGAGCCTCCACCATGCTCCACGGCAGAGAGTTCCATTGCTGAACGGCTCTCACAGTCATGTTCAGATGGAATCTCCTTTCTTGTAGTTTGAAGCCATTGTTCCATTGCGTCCTAGTCTCCAAGGAAGCAGAAAAGAGCTTGCTCCCTCCTCCTCCCTGTGGCTTCCTCTCACATATTTATACATGGCTATCATATCTCCTCTCAGCCTTCTCTTCTTCAGGCTAAACATGCCCAGCTCCTTAAGCCGCTCCTCATAGGGCTTGTTCTCCAGACCCTTGATCATTTTAGTCGCCCTCCTCTGGACACATTCCAGCTTAGAGTCAATATCTCTCTTGAATTGTGGTGCCCAGAATTGGACACAATATTCCAGGTAAAGTGGTCTAACCAAGGCGGAATAGAGCATGGGGAGCATGACTTCCCTAGATCTAGACACTAGGCTCCTATTGATGCAGGCCAAAATCCCATTGGCTTTTTTTGCCGCCACATCACATTGTTGGCTCATGTTGAACTTGTTGTCCACGAGGACTCCAAGATCTTTTTCACACGTATTTCTCTCAAGCCAGGCCTCCCCCATTTTGTATCTTTGCATTTCGTTTTTCCTGCCAAAGTGGAGTATCTTGCATTTGTCACTGTTGAGCTTCATTTTGTTAGTTTTGGCCCATCATCTCTCTAATCTGTCAAGATCGTTTTGAATCCTGCTCCTGTCCTCTGGAGTATTGGCTCTCCCTCCCCATTTGGTCCCGTCTGCAAACTTGATGATCCTGCCTTCTGACCCTTCATCTAAGTCATTAATAAAGATGTTGAACAGGACCGGGCCCAGGACGGAACCCTGCGGCACTCCGCTTGTCACTTCTTTCCAGGATGAAGAGGAAGCCTTGGGGAGAATCACCCTCTGGGTTCGTCCATTTAACCAATTCCAGATCCACCTCACCGTAGTTTTGCCTCGCCCACATTGGTCTAGTTTCCTTGCCAGAAGGTCATGGGGGACCTTGTCAAAGAAGGCCTTCCTGAAATCCAGACACGCTACATCCACGGCATCATTCCCCGCATCTACCCAGCTTGTAACTCTATCGAAAAAAGAGATCAGATGAGTCTGGCATGACTTGTTTTTGATAAATCCATGTTGACTCTTAGCAATGACCGCATTTGTTTCTAAGTGTTTGCAGACCACTTCCTTAACAATCTTTTCCAGAATTTTTATTTATTTATTTATTTACTGCATTTATTGACCGCCGCTCTCAGCCCTAGGGCGACTCGCGGCGGTGCACAACATATAAAAACAGTTTACAAAAAGGGCAAAACAGGGAATCAATACAACAATAATACACTATAATCTAGTTACACTAAATAATCCGCTCCGTCACATCATAGAATCATAACCAATATCGTAATCCATATTCCGTTCCAGTTGTCAATTACCAGTTGCCGTAGCGCTCAGTTGAATGCCTTCTCAAATAACCAGGTCTTCAGGCTCTTACGGAAGGACAGAAGGGAAGGCGCCTGTCTGATGTCAGCAGGGAGGTCGTTCCACAGCCGGGGGGCCACCACCGAGAAGGCCCTCTCTCGTCCCCGCCAGACGTGCCTGTGAGGCAGGCGGGATCGAGAGAAGGGCCTCCCCAGACGATCTCAAAGTCCTCGTGGGCTCATAGGCCAAGATGCGGTCCGAGAGGTATTTTGGGCCGGAACCGTTTAGGGCTTTGTAGGAACACCAGCACCTTAAATTGGGCCCGGTAGCAAATCGGCAGCCAGTGGAGCTGGAACAGCAAGGGCGTTGTATGCTCCCTGCGTCCCGCTCCTGTTAGTAACATGGCTGCCGCGCGCTGGACTAGCTGAAGCTTCCGGGCCGTCTTTAAGGGCAGCCCCACGTAGAGAGCGTTGCAGTAGTCAAGGCGGGATGTGACCAGAGCGTGTACCACCATGGCCAAGTCAGAATCTTGCCTTCAGAGTGCTTTTCAGTTGAACTATAATTCCCAGTACCTACAACTGCTATAAATCAAGATCAGTTCAATGTGGGATTTTAATCAGCTGTGTGGACGGGCCCAGAATTGAAAAAAGTAGGGAAGGGTGGGTGGGGTCATGCTAATAATAATAATAATAATAATAATAATAATAATAATAATAATAATAATATATTATAATTATATTACATGTAATATTACAATATAATGGTGTAGTACAATATAGTAATATATAATACTGATATTGTGCTGTGCTAAAAATCTATATTGTATGTATATATATCTTGTAAGCCGCTCTGAGTCCCCTTTGAGGTGAGAAGGGTGGCATATCAATGTCGTAAATAAATAAAGAACTTTAGAAACTATAACTCCCATGATAACTCTAGCTTTGCAAGGTTTTCCGCCTTTGCAGCAAAAGAGTGCTCGTGCCTCACTAGACAACCGTACCCATGATCTAGTCATTGAATGAATGAGAAAGTCAGAGTCACATGAGGGCTGAAGGTTCAAAGGTCAGCTCTCACTGATGCAATCTACTGCAGGGGAAATGCAAGTTGGTAGCTCAAAGTTAGACAACAGAAAGGTATCTTTAGACAGACGTTCTCAGTTGCTTTAGAGTCTGACTCTTCTATTCTAGCTGTTGCACTCCAGATCAGGAAAAAGCCCTCGGACTTTAAAACACACCCCACGATGAGTGAAGAAACAAATCCTCTTTTATTGAAGCTTAGTAAATAGCCAGAAGAAATAAATGCTTGTAAGGAAATAAGAAGGTTCCAAAAAGTAATAAGTCAGTAAAATGCAGTAGCACAAAGCAATGTCCACACAAGTTATAAAAGCAGTTTCAAGGCAGTGTTTATCCAGGCAGGAAGCACAGACAATCCAAAAGGCTAAAATTCTCCACATGAACAAGACCCCTTGAACAGGATTTCCATGGCACATGAACTTGAGTTCCAAACGATGCCTGATCTAACAGGTTTTCCCTTGAAGCAAACCTTATATCCCAAACCCCAGAAATTGGTTTTGGTGGAAGGAAGGAAAAAAGGGAGGAAGAACAAAAAGGTGGGAGGGAGAAAGAGGGAAAGGAAGAGAGGGAGGAAAGCGAAGGAAGGAAGGAGAAAGAGGGAGAGAAGGAAGGAGGGTGGAAAGGGGAGGATGAAAGGGAGGAAAAGGAAGATGGAAGGGAGGGAGGAAATAAGGAAGTAAGGGAGGACTAAAGGGTGGAATGGAGGGAGGGGGAAAGAAGGGAGGAAGGAAAGACATAAGGGAAGGAAGGAGAAAGAGAGAGAGGGAAGGAGGGTGGAAAGAGGGAAGAAAGGATGAAAGGGAGGAAAAAAAGATGGGAGGGAGAAAGTAAAGAGAGAAGGAAGGGGGGACCAAAGAGTGGAAGGGAATGGAGGGAGGGAGAAAGAGGGAGAGGGGAAGGAAGGGAGGAAGGAAAGCGAAGGAAGGAGAAAGAGGGAGAGAGGGAAGGAGGGTGGAAGAAAGGAGGAAAGGGAGGAAAAGAAAGATGGAAGGGAAGGAGGAAGTAAAGAGAGACGGAAGCAAGGGAGGACCAAAGGGTGGAAGGGAATGGAGGGAGGGAGAAAGAGGGAGAGGGGAAGGAAGGGAGGAAGGAAAGCGAAGGAAGGAGAAAGAGGGAGAGAGGGAAGGAGGGTGGAAGAAAGGAGGAAAGGGAGGAAAAGAAGGAAGGGAAGGAGGAAATAAAGAGAGAAGGAAGCAAGGGAGGACCAAAGGGTGAAAGGGAATGGAAGGAGGGAGAAAGAGGGAGAGGGGAGGGAAAGAGAAGGAAAGAAAGACAAAAAGGAAGGAAGGGGAGAGAGGAAAGGAGGGTGGAAAGAGGGAAGGAAGGATGAAAGGGATGAAAAGAAAGATGGAAGGGAAGGAGGAAGTAAAGAGAAAAGGAAGGAAGGGAGGACCAAAGGGTGGAACGGAATGGAGGGAGCGAGAAAGAGAAAGAAGAAAAGACAAAAGGGAAGGACGAAGAAAAATGGAAAGGGAAGAAGGCAGGAAAAAGGGAAGGAAGGATGGAAGGAGAAAGAAGGACAGAAGGAAGGAAAGAGAGAAGGAAGGATAGGATAGTGAGAGAGAGAAGGGCCTGAGAAAAGAGCCCAAGGGACCACATCCGTTCCCAGGGCCTGGGTTTGCCCTTACCTGTGTGTAAGTGTGTGTGTGTGTATAAGTGTGTGGAAAAGCAAGCTTTGGATGAGTTTTGCTGCCTGAGATTTCGCCTCACTTTTTGTCCCTGTGAGAATTGTTCTTGACTAGGAGTCGTTTGTAAGTCGGGTGTTTGTAACTCGGGGACTGTCTGTAATGAGCGTCACGCCTTTACACGCTCAAAGCCTGAACAGCTTTGATATTTGGGGTGGACAACTTCTCTGCCTTCCAGCTTGGGAAGTCTTGTTCCCCAGTAGGTTGTGATTTAGACTCAAATGGTCTGAAGGGGTCCCCCACTTGCCTCGCAAAGGAGTGTTGAATTGTGTGTGTGTGTCTCTTTCCCTCCTCTTCAGGACATGCCAAAGAGGCCCTCAACATGGCACAGTTGCAGGAACAGACCCTCCAGCTAGAGCAGCAGACCAAACTCAAGGTGAGCTAAGCTTTTGGGGTCCAAACTATCTTCTTAGATAATTATAACCCATTTGTTTTTGGTATTTTGTGGAGTCTTAACTCTGCGTTTATTTACTGTATATACTCAAGTATAAGCCTAGTTTTTCAGCCCCTTATTTAGGTTAAAAAGGTTCCCCTCGGCTTATACTCGAGTCAAGGTTATTTATTATTTTACTCTGCTATTAGTATTATTTTTAGTACATTTATTATTTTACTCTATTATTGTTATTAAATTTCCATTATTTACTCTATTATTATTATTATTATTATTATTATTATTACATTTATTATTTTACTCTATTACTGTTATTAAATTTCCATTATTTACTCTATTTTTATTATTATTACATTTATTATTTTACTCTATTACTGTTATTAAATTTCAATTTTTACTCTATTATTATTATTATTAATAATAATACATTTATTATTTTACTCTATTACTGTTATTAAATTTCAATTTTACTCTATTATTATTTTATTATTATTATACATTTATTATTTTACTCTATTACTGTTATTAAATTTCTATTATTTACTTATTATTATTATTTTATTATTACATTTATTTTACTCTATTACTGTTATTAAATTTCCAGTATTTACTCTATATTATTATTATTACATTTATTATTTTACTCTCTATACTGTTATTAAATTTATTATTTACTCTATTATTATTATTATTATATTATTACTATTTATGTTATATTTATTATTATATATTATTATTATTATTACATTTATTATTTTACTCTATTATTATTATTATTACTATTATTATTTTAGTACATTTATTATTTTACCTATTACTGTTATTAAATTTCCATTATTACTCTATTATTATTATTATTACATTTATTATTTTACTCTATTACTGTTATTAAATTTCCATTATTTATTAATAATAATAATAATACATTTATTATTTTACTTTATTACTATTATTAAATTTCCATTATTTACTCTATTATTAATAATAATAATACATTTATTATTTTACTTTATTACTGTTTTTAAATTTCCATTATTTGCTCTATTATTATTATTATTACCTTTATTATTTTACTCTATTACTGTTATTAAATTTCCATTACTCTATTATTATTATTACATTTATTATTTTACTCTATTACTGTTATTAAATTTCCATTATTTACTCTATTATAATTATTAATAATACATTTATTATTTTACTTTATTACTGTTATTAAATTTCCATTGTTTACTCTATTATAATTATTAATAATACATTTATTATTTTACTTTATTACTGTTATTAAATTTCCATTATTTACTCTATTATTATTATTACCTTTATTATTTTACTCTATTACTGTTATTAAATTTCCATTATTTGCTCTATTATTATTATTACATTTATTATTTTACTCTATTACTGTTATTAAATTTCCATTATTTACTCTATTATTATTATTATTACATTTATTATTTTACTCTATGTATTATTATTATTACCTTTACATTATTTTACTGTACTATTATTTTTATTAAATTTATTTTTTATTCTATGTATTATTATTATTATTATTATTATTATTATTATTATTACATTTATTATTTTACTCTATTATTATTGGAAGGATACGTAAGCACATTTACATTGAGGAAGGTTAGCATAATGGTTTGGACAGTTGGACAGTCTAATCTTAAATTACAGTTTTATGTAAATACACAAAAACATTTAACCTATTGAGGATTATCAGTAGCATCTGCATTTCTCGCCCTCAGCTTATACTCAAGTCAATACATTTTCTCAGTTTCTTGTAAAATTAGGTGCCTTGGCTTATATTCGGGTCGGCTTATACTCGAGTATATATGGTATTTATTTATTTGCAGCATTTGTATTCTGCCCTTCTAGCCCCGCAGGGGACTCAGGGCGGATCACAATGCACATATATATGGGAAACATTCAATGCCATAGACACACAACATATATAGACTGAGACACAGAGACTATTTAACTTTCCAGCTTCATGAGGATATGCTCTTTGAATTCCGGCCACCAGGGGAGCTGTCGCTTCACTATTCACTTCTGACACCGATGGAGTACTTCCTCATTCTTTTGCACATTGCTGGAGAGTTTTATGGTGTCGTAAATTACTGTATATACTCGAGTATAAGCCTGGTTTTTCAGCCCCCTTTTTTAGGCTGGAAAAGCTTCCCTCAGCTTATACTCGAGTCAAGGTTATCTATTATTTTATTCTATTATTAGTATTATTTTTATTTCATGTATTTTTATTACATTTACAGTATTTTACTCTATTATTATTATTATTATTACATTTATTATACTTTATTATTATTGCACTTATTATTTTACTCTATTATTACTGTTATTACTGCATTTCCATTATTTTACTTTATTATTATTATTATTATTACATTTACTCTCTTATTGTTGGAAGGATACGTAAAAATACATTTACATTGAAGAAAATTAGAATAATTATTTAATCAGAGTTGAGCAGTCTTATCTCAAATTACAATTTTATGTAAATATTCAACACCATTTCACCTCCTGATACCTCAATTAATGTAATTTTATTGTTATCTATTTTTATTTTGAAATTTACCAGTAGCAGCTTCATTTCTCACCCTCGGCTTATACTTGAGTCAATATGTTTTCTGCGGTAAAATTAGGTGCCTCGGCTTATATTCGGGTCAGCTTATACTCGAGTATATGCAGGTAGTTAAATTGGCTTCCCCGCATAAGCGATACCTAAATTTCCTACTTGACAGATGCAACTGTCTTTCGGGCTGCAAAGGTTGACAGCAAGCTAGA
Source organism: Anolis sagrei ordinatus (assembly GCF_025583915.1). NCBI lineage: Eukaryota > Metazoa > Chordata > Lepidosauria > Squamata > Anolidae > Anolis > Anolis sagrei. Next base: position 18,389,344 of record NW_026844811.1, on the reverse strand, counting down.
CAAATGGTCGGAAGCTCACTCCGACCCAGGCTGGCATCGAACTCATGACCTTTTGGTCAGTAATGATTAAATGCAGTTAGCTCCCCAGCTGACTGTGCCCCGGCCCGGTCCTTAACAATATAATACTACTAATAATATGATATAATGAGGTATAATGGGGTGAGATAATATAATATATTGTATTTACTTTGTACTTGTAAGCTGCTCTGAGTCCCTTTCGGGGTGAGAAGGGCGGCATATAAATGTTGTAAATAAATAAAAATATTAAAAAATATTATAGTACAATACAGTAATATATAATATTAATATTGTGCTATGGAAATAATATAATATATTGTATTTACTTTGTACTTGTAAGCTGCTCTGAGTCCCTTTCGGGGTGAGAAGGGCGGCATAGAAATGTTGTAAATAAATAAAAATATTAAAAAAATATTATAGTACAATACAGTAATATATAATATTAATATTGTGCTATGGCAATAATATAATATATTGTATTTACTTTTTACTTGTAAGCTGCTCTGAGTCCCTTTCGGGGTGAGAAGGGCGGCATAGAAATGTTGTAAATAAATAAAAATATTAAAAAATATTATAGTACAATATAGTAGTATATAATATTAATATTGTGCTCTGGCAATAATATAATATATTGTATTTACTTTGTACTTGTAAGCTGCTCTGAGTCCCTTTCGGGGTGAGAAGGGCAGCATAGAAATGTTGTAAATAAATAAAAATATTAAAAAATATTATAGTACAATACAGTAATATATAATATTAATATTGTGCTATGGCAATAATATAATATATTGTATTTACTTTGTACTTGTAAGCTGCTCTGAGTCCCTTTCGGGGTGAGAAGGGCAGCATAGAAATGTTGTAAATAAATAAAAATATTAAAAAATATTATAGTACAATACAGTAATATATAATATTAATATTGTGCTATGGAAATAATATAATATATTGTATTTACTTTGTACTTGTAAGCTGCTCTGAGTCCCTTTCGGGGTGAGAAGGGCGGCATAGAAATGTTGTAAATAAATAAAAATATTAAAAAATATTATAGTACAATACAGTAATATATAATATTAATATTGTGCTATGGAAATAATATAATATATTGCATTTACTTTTTACTTGTAAGCTGCTCTGAGTCCCTTTCAGGGTGAGAAGGGCGGCATAGAAATGTCGTCAATCAATCAATCAATCAATCAATAAAATTTTACTTAACGTTGGAAAGAATGCCTCTCCAGACCGGACCTGAAATAGTCCCGAGAGGTCCCTGACACGTGTTCTCTTTGAGAATAACTTCAATGCTGGTCAAACGGACGGCTTATTTTCCCTTCCGTCTTTCCTCCTAGGAGTATGAGGCTGCCATAGAGCAACTGAAAAACGAGCAGGTCCGGATACAAGCGGAAGAGAGAAGGAAAACGCTGAGTGAAGAGACAAGGCAACAGCAAGCAGTAAAGTGGGCTTTTCTGGTCATGTCGGGGGGCAAAAACAGAGGTGTAAATAAGCAAAATCCACCCTCCTTCCAAGTTTAGCTTGCCAAATAATAATAATAATAATAATAATCTATATAAATAAAAATGTCATGTTCGTTTGTGGGATTAACAGAACTCAAAAACCACTGGACGAATTGACACCAAATTTGGACACAAGACCTAACAACCCAATGTATGTCCTTCACTCAAAAAATGATTTTGTCATTTGGGAGTTGTAGTTGCTGGGATTTATAGTTCACCTACAATCAAAGAGCATTCTGAACCCCACCGACAATAGAATTGGACCAAACTTGGCACACAGTTTTCCTATGACCAACAGAAAATACTGGAAGGGTTTTGTGGGCAGTGTCCTTTGGTTTGGGAGTTGTAGTTCACCTACATCCAGAGAGCACTGTGGACTCAAACTATGATGGCTCTGGACCAAACTCTACACGAATACTCAATATGCCCAAATGTGAACACTGGTGGAGTTTGAGGGAAATAGAATCTTGACATTTGGGAGTTGTAGTTGCTGGGATTTCTAGTTCACCTAAAATCACAGAGCATTCTGAACCCCACCGATAGAATTGGGCCAAACCTCCCGCACAGAACCCCCATGTGGGCCACAGCAACGCGTGGCAGGGGACGGCTAGTAATAATAATAATAATCTTTATTTATACCTCGCCACCATCTCCCCAATGGGGACTCAGGGTGGCTTACATGAGGCCGAGCCCAATCAACAAATTACAGCAAAAAAATCCAAAAACACAAGCAACAAAGAACATCATAATTACATAAAACATATGAATACATTAATGATATAAGATTACAATAAACACAGTCACAGTGACAATGGCCGGGCTACATATATAATATAATATATTGTATATACATATAATATTTATAATATTATAATGTCATGCAATATAATAATAATAACAATATGATATTATAATTATATATTTAATTACATGTAATATTACTAATATTATGATATAGTGGTACGGTGCAATATAGCAATGTTTAATGCTTATTTTATTTATCATGTTAGTATCATCCAGACAATGTCTGGTTGATGTTTAATTCTGATATTGTACTATGCTAATAATATAATATATATTGTATGTATATATATTTTGTAAGCCGCTCTGAGTCCCCTTTGCGTTGAGAAGAGCAGCATATAAATGTGGTAAATAAATAAATAAATGGAACAATGGCTCCAAAATACGAGAAAGGAGTTTCTACCTGAACATTGGGGAAAACTTCCTGATTGTGAGAGCCGTTCAGCAGTGGAACTCTCTGCCCCAGAGTGCGATGGAGGCTCCGCCTATGGAGAGTTTTAAACAGAGGCTGGAGCCCCCGGTGGCACAGTGGGTTAAAGCCCTGTGCTGGCAGGACTGAAGACCAACAGGTCGCAGGTTCGAATCCCGGGAGAGGCGGATGAGCTCCCTCTATCAGCTCCAGCTCCTCATGCGGGGACAAGAGAGAAGCCTCCCACAAGGATGACAAAACATCAGAAATCATCCGGGCGTCCCCTGGGCAACGTCCTTGCAGACGGCCAATTCTCTCACAACAGGAGCGGTTGCTCCTGACACGACAAAAAAAAACAAACAGAGGCTAGATGACCATCTGTTTGGGGTGCTTTGAATGTGATTTTCCTGTTTCTTGGCAGAATGAGGTTGGACTGGATGGCCCACGCGGTCTCTTCCAACCCTAACCCTAGCCTAACCTGGCTAATGTCGGGTCACCATTCCCGCACACCGAACACATACAGACATTTCATGGACATCAGGAAGAACTTCCTGACTGTGAGAGCTGTTCAGCAGTGGAACTCTCTGCCCCGGAGTGTGGTGGAGGCTCCTTCTTTGGAGGTTTTTAAACAGAGGCAGAGGCTGGCCATCTGTCGGGGGTGCTTTGAATGCAATTTTCCTGCAGAATGGGGTTGGACTGGATGGCACACGAGATCTCTTCCAACTCCATGATTCTATGATTCAGAGTTCAGTTTGGACCTGGTTCCATCGTATTCTTGTCTTCAGATAACATGTTTTTAGGACATATATTGGAAACAAATATCTATTTAAGTTTATCCTTTTTTTCTTCACAGAGGGCACAATATCAAGACAAGTTGGCCAGGCAGCGGTATGAGGACCAGCTAAGGCAGCAGGTGAGGGCATCTCCTTGCAGGAAATACACCTGAGTTGCTTGCCATAGTCAAGATAATAGCAAAAGGTCGAGGGAAGAGTAATCCTGTCGTCTAAATACACCAGAATCCATAGTAAACATCACTGAATAATAATAATAATAATTATTATAGAAATTAAGAGAATAAAAAACCCAGTGTTGGGAAATGTACTAGGGATTTGGAATAGATACAAGGAAATATTATTATCAGGAAGTTCAACACTAACACCAATAATAATGGATCGAAAATTCCCCAAAAAATAAAAAAATATATTAGATAAAAAATTAAGAGAGAAGAATATAGATGAAACTGGAGATTGGATAAAAGAAAACACGAGGAAAGAAATTATATTGAGAGAATTTAGAGATATTAAACTGTCGGAACCCAGGTGCCTTAAAGAGCCAGACTCAGGAATATGTCCAAAAAATAGTTTATTAATTCAAAACAAAAGAGACTCGGAGATACTTGCTTCAGTTCCTCAGGTCAAAACTCAAAAGTAGCAGCAATTATTAGATTGAAAAGCAAACTAAAGCAATAATCCGGATTATCCAGGCAAAAAATCCGGATTAAACTGGAGTACTTCCAAAACCCCGCAAAATCACACAGCAAGTGGAAGACAATCAAACAAAGAGCCGTGAAGAAGAGCCGTCGTCTAAATGAAGTCCGAAGTCGGAGAAAGCCAAGTCCAAAGTTGCGAGGTTCCAAAGTCCACAAGGCAGCGTCGTCGTCAAAAGCAGTCCGAAGTCAAGGAGAGGGGAAATCTGCACTTACGAGAATCCAAGTTGCTACACGAAGGTAAACAGCAACCTGCAGATCCAGGACCCAAGCCCAACACAAAAGCGACAAGACCCAAGGCACGAAACCAACACTTTGCCTACTGCAAAGTTCTATCATTCCAGTGCCTTCATTTATCTTACAGCTCATCATCCAATGATGAGCTGCCCCCCCCCACCCCATCCTCATCACTCTCAGCTGGTTTAGCCTCCACAGCTGAGCGCCAACGCCCATCTCTCCAACTCTTCCACCTCTTCTCAAGACTTAGGTCTCCCATGATTCTACAGTATCACCCGATTGCTAATCCCCTCCTCCAGAAAACCCTGCAAGCGTGTCACTAGACGTTGGTTGAGTACACACATCTTGAACCTTTTGCACCTTGGTCCAATCCAGTGGTTCATCCTCATCCCCGTCACTCCCAGACCCACCATTCCCAGAAAAACCCATGAAATCCTCTTCTTCCATGGGAGCAGTAAATATATCCTGGATCTTCTTTCTCTGACATTCCTCATCCGATTCCTGCTCCTGAGTAACCCTCTTAGTTCCCCTATTCACCACTCACCTTCTTGAGTGGTGATTGCATGATCATCAGCGTAAATGAAACTCTGAAGTAAAGATGAAGTACTTTGGCCACATAGACTACTGCAATGCTCTCTACGTGGGGCTGCCCTTGAAGACGGCCCGGAAATTGCAACTAGTCCAACGCGCGGCAGCCATGATTCTAACAGGAGCGGAGCGCAGGGAGCACACAACCCCCCTGTTGCACCAGCTCCACTGGCTGCCGATTTGCTACCGGGCCCAATTCAAGGTGTTGGTACTAGCCTATAAAGCCCTAAACGGTTCCGGCCCAAGATACCTAGCTGACCGCATCTCGGCCTATGAACCCACCCGGATTTTGAGATCTTCCGGGGAGGCCCTGCTCTCGATCCCGCCAGCCTCTCAAGCATGGCTGGCGGGGACGAGAGATAGGGCCTTCTCGGTGGTGGCTCCTCGGCTGTGGAACGCCCTTCCTGTAGACGTTAGGCTGGCACCATCGCTCATGACATTCCGTAGAAAGCTCAAGACCTGGATGTTTGTGCAGGCATTTGAGTAATTCAGTGCAAGTGTGGTAATGTGAACATAGGAACGGAACAATGACGACGAATTTGGATCACGTTTGGATGATGAGGCGATCGGGGGGATGGGATTTGTGATAATTGTGTATTGTTGATTGCTTATTGGTTATTATTGGAACTGTGTAATTTAACTGTTTTGTATATTGATTATTGCTGTTTTTATTGTCTTTGCTGTTTGGAAACCGCTGTGAGTCGCCCTCGGGCTTGAGATACAGCGGTATACAAGAATAGTAAATAATAAATAATAAATAAATAAACAAGAGCACCTAAAGCTTCAGAGAGCTTCAGTTCAACCATTCCAAAGCTCTCTGCTTGAGTGGTGATGGCATGATCGTCAGCGTAGATGAAACTCTTTGGAGTAAAGATGAAGTACTTTGGCCACGTAATAGTATTAAGGGGTCGCGGCATTAGGAAGGTTGAGAAACACTGACCTAGAACTTGGGAGTGCTTCTGTTCAACCATTCGCATCCACCGTATCTCCCTCCTCCTCACTCATTTCACTCTCGGAAAACCCTTCGAAGGAATCCTCGTCAGTGGGTGACGTAAGTATCTCCCGGATCCTCTTCCTCTGTTGTTCCTCACCAAACTCTTGAGCACTCCTCTTCCCACTTCTGACACCCTTACTACCAGTTGCAGCGTTGCCAACAGACTCTACTACAACATAAACTCTCATGGTGAAGAGTAGAGACATCACACTGGCAATGAAGATCCGCATAGTTAAAGCAATTGTCTTCCCCATAGTAATCTATGGATGTGAGAGCTGGACCATAAGGAAGACTGAGCAAAGGAAGATCAACGCTTTTGAACTGTGAAGTGGGAGGAAAATGCTGAGAGTGCCTTGGAAGATCAAACCAGTCCATCCTCCAGGAAATAAGGCCCAACTGCTCACTGGAGGGAAGAATATTAGAGGCAAAGAGGAAGTACTTTAGCCAACATAATAGTCAGTAAGAGCACCTAAAGCTTCAAAGAGCTTCTGTTCAACCATTTCAAAGCTCTATGATTGAGCAGTGATGGCACGATTGTCAGCATAGATGAAACTCTCTGAAGTACTTTGGCCACATAACAGTCAGTAAGAGCACCTAATGCTTTGGAGAGCTTCAGTTCAACCATTCCAAAGCTTCCTGCTTGAGCGGTGATGGCATGATCGTCAGCGTAGATGAAACTCTTTGGAGTAAAGATGAAGTACTTTGGCCACGTAATAGTAAGAGCACCTCAAGCTTCAGAGAGCTTCTGTTCAATCATTTCAAAGCTCTCTGCTTGAGCGGTGATGGCATGATCGTCAGCGTAGATGAAACTCTTTGTCGTTTCTTGTATTTGTAGGGGTCACCACAACATGAGGAACTGTATTAAGGGGTCGTGGCATTAGGAAAGTTGAGAAACATTGACCTAGAACTTCGGGGAGCTTCTGTTCAACCATTTCAACGCTCCCTGCTTGAGCGGTGATGGCAATGTCAGCGTAGATGAAGTACTTTGGCCACATAATAGTAAGAGCACCTAAAGCTTCAGAGAACTTCTGTTCAACCATTCCAAAGCTCTCTGCTTGAGCAGTGATGGCATGATTGTCAGCGTAGATGAAACTCTTTGTCGTTTCTTGTATTTGTAGGGGTCACCACAACATGAGGAACTGTATTAAGGGGAAGGTTGAGAAACACTGACCTAGAGCTTCGGGGGGCTTCGGTTCAACCATTTCAACGCTCCCTGCTTGAGTGGTGATGGCATGATCGTCAGCATAGATGAAACTCTTTGTCGTTTCTTGTATTTGTAGGGGTCACCACAACATGAGGAACTGTATTAAGGGGAAGGTTGAGAAACACTGACCTAGAGCTTCGGGGGGCTTCGGTTCAACCATTTCAACGCTCCCTGCTTGAGTGGTGATGGCATGATCGTCAGCATAGATGAAACTCTTTGTCGTTTCTTGTATTTGTAGGGGTCACCACAACATGAGGAACTATATTAAGGGGAAGGTTGAGAAACACTGACCTAGAGCTTCGGGGGGCTTCGGTTCAACCATTTCAACGCTCCCTGCTTGAGTGGTGATGGCATGATCGTCAGCATAGATGAAACTCTTTGTCGTTTCTTGTATTTGTAGGGGTCACCACAACATGAGGAACTGTATTAAGGGGAAGGTTGAGAAACACTGACCTAGAGCTTCGGGGGGCTTCGGTTCAACCATTTCAACGCTCCCTGCTTGAGTGGTGATGGCATGATCGTCAGCATAGATGAAACTCTTTGTCGTTTCTTGTATTTGTAGGGGTCACCACAACATGAGGAACTGTATTAAGGGGAAGGTTGAGAAACACTGACCTAGAGCTTCGGGGGGCTTCGGTTCAACCATTTCAACGCTCCCTGCTTGAGTGGTGATGGCATGATCGTCAGCATAGATGAAACTCTTTGTCGTTTCTTGTATTTGTAGGGGTCACCACAACATGAGGAACTGTATTAAGGGGTCGTGGCATTAGGAAGGTTGAGAAACACTGACCTAGAGCTTCGGGGAGCTTCTGTTCAACCATTTCAACGCTCCCTGCTTGAGTGGTGATGGCATGATCGTCAGCATAGATGAAACTCTTTGTCGTTTCTTGTATTTGTAGGGGTCACCACAACATGAGGAACTGTATTAAGGGGAAGGTTGAGAAACACTGACCTAGAGCTTCGGGGGGCTTCGGTTCAACCATTTCAATGCTCCCTGCTTGAGTGGTGATGGCATGATCGTCAGCATAGATGAAACTCTTTGTCGTTTCTTGTATTTGTAGGGGTCACCACAACATGAGGAACTGTATTAAGGGGAAGGTTGAGAAACACTGACCTAGAGCTTCGGGGGGCTTCGGTTCAACCATTTCAATGCTCCCTGCTTGAGTGGTGATGGCATGATCGTCAGCATAGATGAAACTCTTTGTCGTTTCTTGTATTTGTAGGGGTCACCACAACATGAGGAACTGTATTAAGGGGAAGGTTGAGAAACACTGACCTAGAGCTTCGGGGGGCTTCGGTTCAACCATTTCAACGCTCCCTGCTTGAGTGGTGATGGCATGATCGTCAGCATAGATGAAACTCTTTGTCGTTTCTTGTATTTGTAGGGGTCACCACAACATGAGGAACTGTATTAAGGGGAAGGTTGAGAAACACTGACCTAGAGCTTCGGGGGGCTTCGGTTCAACCATTTCAACGCTCCCTGCTTGAGTGGTGATGGCATGATCGTCAGCATAGATGAAACTCTTTGTCGTTTCTTGTATTTGTAGGGGTCACCACAACATGAGGAACTGTATTAAGGGGAAGGTTGAGAAACACTGACCTAGAGCTTCGGGGGGCTTCGGTTCAACCATTTCAACGCTCCCTGCTTGAGTGGTGATGGCATGATCGTCAGCATAGATGAAACTCTCTGGAGTAAACATGAATTACTTTGGCCACATAATAGTCAGTAAGAGCACCTAAAGCTTCTGTTCAACCATTCCAAAGCTTCCATTCATGGAGCTTCTATAAATGACTGTATATACTCATGTATAAGCCGAGAGCAGATTTTAGGATCCAGAAAACCTATACGTTGGCATATAAGGGAACAGCTAATTTGAGTGGATCGTTCTCTCTTTCCAGCAACTCCTTAATGAAGAGAATTTGAGAAAGCAAGAGGAATCTGTTCAGAAGCAGGAGGCCATGAGGAGAGGTAATGTTATTTTTTTCCCCCGTTTTCTTGGAGGGAAACTATAACTCCTGTTTCCTACAGCCGTGCAAAAGACATACTGTATATACTCGAGTATAAGCCGACCCAAATATGAGCCGAGGCACTTAATTTTGCCACAAAAAAACTGGGAAAACGTATTGACTCGAGTATAATCCGAGGGCGAAAAATGCAGCAGCTACCGGTCAATTGCAAAGTAAAAAGAGACCGATAAAATGACATTAATTGAGGCATCCATAGGTTAAATGCATTTGAATATTTACAGTATATTCTGGCGTATAAGACTACTTTTTAACCCAAGAAAATCTTCTGAAAAGTCAGGGGTCGTCTTATACGCGGGTGTAGTCTTATGCATGGGAGTTGTCTTAACTCTATATTTTAACTGGAAAAGTTGGGGGTCGTCTTATACGCCCAGTCGTCTTATATGCCGGAATATACGGTACATAAAACCGTAATTTAAGATAAGGCAGTAAACTCTGATTAAACCATTATTCTAACCTTCTTCAATGTAAAGGTGCTTATGTATCCTTCCAATAATAATAAAGAGAGTAAAATTGTGGAAATGTAATAATAATAATAATAATAATAATAATAATAATAACAATAACAATAATAATAGAGGAAAATAATAAATGTTATAATAATAATAAATAGAGGAAAATAATTAAAGGAATAAAAAATAGAGGAAAATAATAAATGTTATACTACTACTAATAATAATAATAATAATAACAAAGAGTAAAATAATATAAATATAATAATATCAGTAATAACACAGTAAAATAATAAATGTAGTAAAAATAATAATAGAGTACAGTAATGTAAATGTAATAATAACAATAAAAGAGTAAAATGATAAATATAATAGTAATAGAGTAAAATAATAAATGTAATAATAATAGTAAAATAATGGAAATATAATAATAACAATAATAGAGTAAAATGATAAATATAATAACAATAGAGTAAAATAAGAAATGCAATAATAACAGTAAATAGAGTAAAATAATGGAAATGTAATAATATCAGTAATAACAGAGTAAATAATAAATGTAAAAATAATAACAATACAGTACAATAATGTAAATGTAATAATAACAATAGTAGGGTAAAATGATAAATATAATAGAGTAAATTAATAAATGTAATAAAAATAATAATAGAGTAAAATAATAGAAATGTTATATTATCAAAATAATAGAGGGAAATAACAGATGTAATAATAATAGAGTAAAATAATAAATGTCAAAGGACTGAAAACTTGGCTTATACTTGAGTATATACATGTGTTGTTTTGTTTTTGGCTGACCAGTTTAGAGATTTGAATCCAACCAGAAAAGCTATATTTGTTTGTGCACTGATATCCAGAACTCTTACTTTGAATATTTCCTGGGTCTCTCCTTTGCAGCTACGGTGGAGCGGGAGATGGAGCTCCGGCATAAGAACGAGATGCTGCGGATCGAGGCCGAAGCCCGCGCACGAGCCAAGGCCGAGCGGGAGAACGCAGACCTCATCCGGGAACAGATTCGGTTGAAGGCAGCCGAGCACCGCCAGACTGTGCTGGATTCCCTCAAGTATGTTTGAGTATACCTAAAGTATCAGAAACTAGAGCTGATGTGGCCCATCTAATGCAATTTTCTGAATCAGCCGATGTGGGCTATCTAATGCAATTTTCTGAATCAGCTGATGAGGTCTATCCAGTGCAATTTTCCGAATCAGCTGATGTGGTCTATCCAATGCAATTTTCTGAATCAGCTGGTGTGGGCTATCTAATGCAATTTTCTGAATCAGCCGATGTGGTCTATCCAGTGCAATTTTCCAAATCAGCTGATGTGGTCTATCCAATGCAATTTTCTGAATCAGCCGATGTGGTCTATCCAGTGCAATTTTCCGAATCAGCTGATGTGGTCTATCCAATGCAATTTTCTGAATCAGCCGATGTGGTCTATCCAGTGCAATTTTCCGAATCAGCTGGTGTGGTCTATCCAGTGCAATTTTCTGAATCAGCCGATGTGGTCTATCCAGTGCAATTTTCCGTATCAGCTGATGTGGTCTATCCAATGCAATTTTCTGAATCAGCCGATGTGGTCTATCCAATGCAATTTTCTGAATCAGCCGATGTGGTCAATCCAATGCAGTTTTCTGAATCAGCTGGTGTGGGCTATCTAATGCAATTTTCTGAATCAGCTGATGAGGTCTATCCAGTGCAATTTTCAGAAACAGTTGATGTGGTCTATCCAGTGCAATATCTTGAACAAGCACCTCAAATTATGAAACAATCTAAAATTGACCAAAAACAGATTTGGGAACCACCGATTTTAGCGTTCTGCAATCTCTTGGTCCAGTTCACATTCTTTGGGAGCGGTTTGGCAATTCGCATTTTGTCAGCCTGAATTGCGTGGGGTTGTCCACTGAATCTTCCAGTTTGTTATGAAATTATGCCCTCTACCTACCTGTCTGACTGTCCGTCCGTCCATCCATCTATCTATCCCTCTATGTATCCATGTCTCTATCTATCTCACCGTCTACCTACCAACACCCCTATGTATCCATCTGTCTGTGTGTCTGTCTATCCCTCTATGTATCCTCCCTCACTCCCTTCCGATCTAATCTAACAATTTATCCCTCTATGTATCTACCCCTCTATCTATCCATCTGTCTACCCTCCCTCTACCCCTCTATCTATCTATCTATCTATCTATCTATCTATCTATCTATCTATCTATCTATCCCTCTATCTCTCTCATGGCTGTGCTCCATTTTAGAATGAATAAAAATGAGGTCCCATGGAATGAAACCGCCTCGGCTGACTATCCCTCTATCTAACTATCCCTCTATCCATCCCTCTATCCATCCCTCTATCCATCCTCTATCTATCTATCTATATCTATCTATCTATGTAACTATCCTTCCCTCCCTCCTTCCCTCTATCTATCTATCTATCTATCTATCTATCTATCTATCTATTTATCCATCCATCCATCCATCCATCCCTCCATCCCTCTATCTAACTATCCCTCTATCCATCCCTCTATCCATCCCTCTATCTATCTATCTATCTATCTATCTATCTATCTATCTATCTATCTATGTAACTATCCTTCCCTCCTTCCTTCCTTCCATCCATCCATCCATCCATCCATCCATCCATCCATCCATCCATCCATTATCTATCTATCTATCTATCTATCTATCTATCTATCCTATCCTATCCTCCATCCCTCCATCCCTCTATCTATCTCTATCCATCTATCCATCCTCTATCCATCCATCCTATCTATCTACATCTATCATCTATCTATCTATCTACTCTCTTCTATCATCCTTCCATCCATCCATCCCATCTATCATCCATCCATCCATCCATCTACCATCCATCCATCCATATACTATCTATCTATCTATCTATCTTTCCATCCATCCATCCATCCATCCGTCTGTCTATCTATCTATCTATTTTTCTACACCTCTATCTATATATCCCTCTATATATCTGTTTGTCTGTCTATCTACCTACCTACCTACCCCTCTACTTATCTGTCTGTCTATCCCTCTATCTATCTCTCCATCTATCTGCTGCATCCTTTTCTGATGTCTCTTGTCGTCCTTCCCTTAGGACGGCCGGGACGCTGTTTGGCGAGGGATTCCGTGCCTTTGTCACAGACTGGGACAAAGTGACTGCCACGGTAAGCTGAAGAAGACGCTCTCTTAAGTTTCCAAACGTTTAATTCCTTTCTCTTTGCGTTAAATAGTTTGGGGATGGAAACTTCCTATCTGTGAGAGAGAGCTGTTCAGCAGTGGAACTCTCTGCCCTGGAGTGTGGCGGAGGCTCCTTCTTTGGAGGCTTTGAAACACAGACTGGATGGCGGGGGTGCTTTGAAGGTGATTTTCCTGCTTCTTGGCAGAATAGGGTTGGACTGGATGGTCAGTGAGGTCTCTTCCAACTTTTTGATGCTATGATTCTATGAGAAACATTGTATTTATATTATTATTATTATGATGATGATGATGATGATGATGATGATGATGATGATGATGATGATGATGAAACTAAGGAAGAGCCTTTCCCCTTTTCCGCAGGTGGCCGGGCTGACCCTCCTGGCTGTGGGCATTTACAGTGCCAAGAATGCCACCGCCGTGGCCGGCCGGTACGTGGAGGCCCGGCTGGGCAAGCCTTCTTTAGTGCGGGAGACCTCCCGCATCACTCTGCTGGAAGCTCTCAAGCACCCCATTAAGGTAAACACCCCCTCTTTGTGCGTTTGAGCCCGGACCAAAAGAGAGTCTCCTTCCCAGTTTGTCTCATTGGTTCCCTCTCCTTCCCAGATTGGCAAGCGGCTCGCCAGCAAGGCCCAGGATGCCCTCGAAGGCGTTGTTCTCAGCGTGAGTAACACCAACGCATTGCGTAGTACGACACCTCTGCTATTCGAGAGCACTTCCCCTACGTCAGACTTTGAGTCTCGCAGACCCATGTGCTTGTTCTCCTCTCTCCTTTTGCAGCCAAAGCTGGAGGAGCGCGTGAGGGACATTGCTATTGCGACCCGGAACACGCGGAACAACAGAAGCCTCTACCGGAACATCCTCATGTACGGCCCCCCGGGCACAGGGAAGACCCTCTTTGCCAAGGTAGCCCAATCCCAAGTTATATAGCCACCACTATGCTTGTGTTCCATGCGATCTATGTATCTATCTCTACACATAATAATATCTACAGACATAAAAAATGTGGGGTGTCCACTTACACAGACGAGGTCCCGTCTCCACAAACACCACTCAGGAGACCCAAAGGCCCTCCCTCCAATGAGCAAAATAATAAATGTAATAATAATAACCATAATATAGAGGAAAATAATTAATGTCCTAATAATAATAATAATAATAATAATAATAATAATAATAATTAGAGTAAAATAATGTAAATGTGATAGTAACAATAGTAAATGGAGTAAAACAATAAATGTAATTATAACAATAATAGTGTAAAATAACGTAAATGTGATAATAACAGGTAGGGTAAAATGATAAATGCAATAATAATAATAATAATAATAATTATAGAGTAAAATAATGTAAATGTGATAATAACAGGTAGGGTAAAATGATAAATGCAATAATAATAATAATAATAATAATAATAGTTATAGAGTAAAATAATGTAAATGTGATAATAACAGTAGGGTAAAATGATAAATGCAATAATAATAATAATAATAATAATAATAGAGTAAAATAATGTAAATGTGATAATAACAGTATGATGAAATAATAAATGCAATAATAATCATAATAACAATAGAGTGAAATAATAAATGTAATTAAAATAATAATAATAGAGTAAAATAATGTAAATGTGATAGTAACACATTTAATACTCTATTATGACAATAATAGAGTAAAATAATGTAAATGTGATAATAACAGTAGGGTAAAATAATAAATGCAATAATAATAATAGTAATAATAATAGAGTGAAATAATGTAAATGTGACAATAACAACAGTAAATAGAGTAAAATTATAAATGTAAATAAAATAATAATAATAAGGAGGCTGTCGAGGTCCTGAACCGGTGCCTGGCCGCTGTAATGGTCTGGATGAGGGCGAACAAACTGAAATTAAATCCAGACAAGACAGAGGTACTCCTGGTCAGTCGCAAGGCCGAACAGGGTATAGGGTTACAGCCTGTGCTAGACGGGGTCGCACTCCCCTTGAAGGCGCAGGTTCGCAGCTTGGGTGTGACCCTGGATTCGTCGTTGAGCCTGGATCCCCAGGTTTCAGCGGTGACCAGGGGAGCATTTGCACAGCTTAGGCTCGTGCGCCAGCTGCGCCCGTACCTTGGGAAGTCTGACTTGGCCACGGTGGTACACGCTCTGGTCACATCCCGCCTTGACTACTGCAACGCTCTCTACGTGGGGCTGCCCTTGAAGACGGCCCGGAAGCTTCAGCTAGTCCAGCGCGCGGCAGCCATGTTACTAACAGGAGCAGGACGCAGGGAGCACACAACGCCCTTGTTGTTCCAGCTCCACTGGCTGCCGATCTGCTACCGGGCCCAATTCAAGGTGCTGGTGTTGGCCTACAAAGCCCTAAACGGTTCCGGCCCAAAATACCTGTTTGACCGCATCTCGGCCTATGAGCCCACGAGGACTTTGAGATCGTCTGGGGAGGCCCTTCTCTCGATCCCGCCTGCCTCACAGGCACGCCTGGCGGGGACGAGGAATAGGGCCTTCTCGGTGGTGGCGCCCCGGCTGTGGAGCACCCTCCCTGTGGACATCAGACAGGCGCCCTCCCTTATGTCCTTCCGAAGAAGCCTAAAGACATGGCTATTTGAGCAGGCGTTCAACTAAGTGCTATAGTAACTAATGATGACGAATGGAACGAAATATGGAATATGAGATTGGCTTTGCGATTCTATGACACGACGACGCGGATGATTTAGAGTAATTATTGTGGTATTATTAATGTGAAATGTTTATTATGTGTACGAGGATTTTTGTAAACTGTTTTTTATATGTTGTACACCGCCGTGAGTCGCCCTAATGGGCTGAGAACGGCGGTTAACAAATGCAATAAATAAATAAATAAATAAATAAATAAATAAATAATAGAGTAAAATAATGTAAATGTGATAATAACAACAGTAAATAGAGTAAAACAATAAATGTAATTAAAATGATAATAATAGAGTGAAATAATAAATGACCTTGACTCGAGTATAAGCTGTGTGGTGGTGGTGGTGGTGGTTTCAGCCTTAAAAAAGGCAATATTGAATCTGTGTGAGCCTCTGAACTCGATAACTTAAATCTACTAAATCCTGTATATCCTTAAAACCAGAGGTTCAGTTTTAGTAATTACTTGGTGGTTGTCCCTCCCTCTCTCCAGAAACTAGCCACACATTCCGGCATGGATTACGCCATCATGACGGGCGGTGACGTGGCCCCAATGGGGCGGGAAGGGGTCACTGCCATGCATAAGGTCTTCGACTGGGCAAACACCAGCAGGAGAGGGTAAGCCGGATCCGTGTTTTCTGCCATTTCCCACTCCTTGAGCATCAGCTACACTAAAGGCAGGTGATCTTAGCAGGTCTAAGTGTGTCATGGCCACAAACATCACAATCGAGGGCACACAAAGGTTATGTTGTGGGATATAGAACAATATGCAGGTAATCCCTGACTTACAGTAATCCGACTGACATCCAACTCATAGTTAAGAACATCTTGTTGCTTGAAAAGAATCCATCAGAGCCAGCTAACACCTCCCAACAAAGGATTCCCCCAGGCAGGAAGCACCCAGACCTTTAAACCGCAAGGCCATTCAGTGCTAATTAAGGTGGCCAATTGCAACATTCACACTTGCCTCCAGCAGACAAGAGTTCTTTCTCCCACCCTGGACATTATTCCACAGATATATAAACCCCACTTGTCTAGTTTCCAACGGACCTCACAACTTCTGCACTAGATGTGGGCGAAACGTCAGGAGAGAATGCTTCTGGAACATGGCCACACAGCCCAGAAAACTCACAGCATCCCAGTGATTCCGGCAATGAAAGCCTTCAACACTAAACATAGAACACTAAAGCTTTGAAGAGCTTCTGTTCAGCCATTTCAAAGCTCCCTGCTTGAGCGGTGATGGCGCAGTCGTCAGCATACACGAAAAGCTCTCTATCCCTTCTGGCAGTGGCTGGTCATTTGTGTAAATGTTAAACATGGATGGAGCAAGCACGCTCCCCTGAGGCAGAATGTTTTTCTGTTTTCACCATCTGCATCTCTTGCCCTGGAACTCAACAAAAAAACTCCTGTTTTGTAGCAGATTTCCTATAAAGCAGGTGTGGTGGTAATCCTTTGAGATATTATTGGGCACTGTTAATTGGTGATCTATGTGCCCCTCGATTGCTTCTAGTATACATCCGCTCCCTGTGTCGACTTCAAGAGGCAGCCCCAGACTTAGCCACAGTGGTCTTGTTACATCCCGAATAGACTACTGCAACACACTCTACGTGGGCTTGCCTTTGGAGACTGTCCGGAGGCTCCAAATAGTTGGCTATTCAAGCAAACGTTTGGGGAGTGATAGCAATACTGAATTAAAGGACAGCCTAGGGATTGGTGCAATGTCTAAATGTCTATGTTTGATGTTCTTATAGTTAATGGCTTTAATCTATAAGGTTTCCCCTTGACGTTAAGTCTAGTCGTGTCCAACTGGGAGGTGGTGCTCATCTCCATTTCTAAGCCGAAGAGCCAGCATTGTCCATAGACACCTCCAAAGTCATGTGGCCGGCATGACTGCACGGAGCACTATTACCTTCCCACCGGAGCGGTACCTATAGATCTACTCACATTTGCATGTTTTCGAACTCCTAGGTTGGCAGAAGCTGGGGCTAACAGCGGGAGCTCACCCTTCTCCCTAGATTCGAACTGCCAACCTTTCGGTCCGGAAGTTCAGCAGCTCAGCGGTTTCGCCTGCTCAGCTGCCAGGGGCAAATATTATGCAAAATTTGTGCAAATACATTTCAGAGGTTTATGCAGATCATTTTGAAGACTTGGTTCCCCTTGCTGTACAATTCCGTTACCTTCCCGCAGAAGCGGTACCTATTGATCTACTCACGTTTGCATGTTTTCGGAAGTGCTGTGTTGGTAGAAGCTGGAGCTCATCCTGCTCCCGGATTCAAAATGCCAACCTTTTGATCAGCAAGTTCAGCAGCTCAGTGGTTTAACCCGTTGCATCACAAGGGGGCTTCTTTTGATCTATAGCTATATGTTACTGATTTATGTATGTGATATATTTTTATACATGTGAGAGGCATTGGATTTTGCCATTTATTATGTTGTGAACCGCTTTGAGCCCCCCTCGGACTCAAATATCACTACCTAGCACTATACAAATGTGACTAGATCAATAGGCACCACTCCAGCGGGAAGGGTGCAGCGCTCCATGCAGTCCCATGTGTGGGTCCTTTGATGGGAACGCAGATTGTCACTCCGACTAAAGCTTTCTCTCCATTCCATGCATTTAGGTTCCTTGGCTTAGAAATGGCGATGAGCACCCCCCCCCCCCCCCCCCCCCCAAGTGTCGGACACGACCAGACTTAATGTCAGGAGAAACCTTTTACCTACCATTCTTTCCCCCACCTTAGCACTACACAAAGCTTATGTATTTCTATGTAAACGTTTCTAATCTAAGCCATCAATTATCAAACTTTCCTCTCTTTTCCAGTCTGTTGTTGTTTGTGGACGAAGCAGATGCGTTCCTGCGTAAGCGGTCAACGGTACGTGTCTCTGAACACCTTCCTCACCCCTCTCTCGGCAGATGTCCTCGGTCCAGCCTTAATATTCAGCTACCAATTATTTAAAGCTTGCAGGAACGTTGTTCCTGCTTGGCACAAGGCATGGTGCCTGCCATTTGCCTCTCATTTGTCCCTTTATTAAATATAAATATAAGAAATATAATAACATAATACAATTAAGGTATAATAATATAGTAAAATAATCTACATAAATAAAAGTGTAATGTTCGTTTGTGGGATTAACTTAACTCAAAAACCACTGGATGAACTGACACCAATTTTGGACACAACACACCTCTTGGTCCAATGAGTGACCATCACTTAGAAAAACAAAAAACACACAGTAGAAGGGACTTAAACCCCCAAAAAACATTACAGCGCATGTGTGAAAATGACTCCCTGCAAGGCTCACTTCCCAGCAACGCCCAGGCAAGAGGTAGAGGAGGAAGGAAGGGTAGAAAAAAAGGGAAGAGGGAGGGAAGAAAGGAGAGAAAGGGAGGGGAAAAAGAAAGAAAGAGAGGAGGAAGTATGGACGCAAAGAGTGAAGGAAGGAAAGAAAGAGGTAGAGAAGGAAGGAAGGAGAGAAGGAAAGGAAAAGGGAAGGAAGGAAGGAAAGAGGGAGGGAAGAAAGGAGAGAGAGAAAGGGAAGGAAAGAGAAGGAAAGGATAACTCAAAAAACACTGGACGAATTGACACCAAATTTGGACACAAGACACCTCTCAGGCCAACAAGTGACCATCACTCTGAAAAACACTGGAAAACATAGCAGAAGAGACTTAAAAAGCCAAAAAGACATTACAGCACATGTGTGAAAATGATTCCCTGCAAGGCTCACTTCCCAGCAACGTCCAGGCAAAAGGTAGAGAAGAAAGGAAGGATAGAAAAAGGGAAGGGAAGGAAAGGGAGGGAAGAAAGGAGAGAAAGGGAGGGGAAAAAGAAGGAAAGAGTGGAGGAAGTATGGACGCAAAGAGTGAAGGAAGGAATGAAAGAAAGAGGTAGAGAAGGAAAGGAAAAGGGAAGGAAGGAAGGAAAGAGGGAGGGAAGAAAGGAGAGAGAGAAAGAGGGAAGGAAAGAGAAGGAAAGGATGGATGCAAAAAGTGAAGGAAGAAAGGAGAAAAAGAGAAGGGGAATAAAAAGGGAAGGAAGGAGAGAAGGAAAGGAAAAGGGAAGGAAGGAAAGAGGGAGGGAAGAAAGGAGAGAAAGAAAGAGGGAAGGAAAGAAGGAAGGATGGACGCAAAGAGTGAAGGAAGAAAGGAAAGAAAGAGGTAGAGAAGGAAGAAAGGATAGAAAAAGGGAAGGAAGGAAAGAAGGGGAGAAAGGAGAAAGAGAGGGAAGGAAAGTGAGAAGGAAAGAGAAGGAAGGATGGACACAAAGAGTGAAGGAAGAAAGGAAAGAAAGAGAAGGAAGGAAGAGAAGAGAAATAAAAGGGGGGAAGGAAGGAAAGAGGGAAGAAAGGAGAAAGAAAGAGAGATGGATGTAAAGAGCAAAGGAAGAAAGGAAAGAGGTAGAAGGAAGAAAGGAGAAAAGGAAAGAAAAATCTGGAAGGAAAGAGGGAGGGAAGGTTGGCCACAGCAATGTGTGGTGGGTACAGCTTATAAATGTATAAAGTAATACAATACTAAATAGAATAAGTATAATGTAATGTGCTGCAAAAAGTCTGGCAAAAATAAAGTTTTTGCAACTTCAATAAATCTTTCTCATGTTTTTATTCTGATTAAAAAGATGTGTTACATAGTGTAATATGTTATATTATATCATTTAGTATAATAATATAGAAATAACAATATATTGCAATTGTAACATAATAATATAATAATAAATATAACAACAACATAATATAACATATAATTGTATGATATTATTAGTATGATATTATATTATATTATACATTATTATTATATATATATATTATAATATATATATTATATATATAATTATAATATATAATAATATATATAAAATAATATATGTATCAATATAATAACAATACAATTATAATAATATAGATAATATAATAATATCATACAATCATGATATAATAATATAGTATCACTTGCTGAAGGGTGTCCCAGTCTTTGCAGTGTAATCAAACTTTTTTCCATGCTGTTATGATAAGAAACAATTTTAGGAAATGACAAACAATAATCGTGGTAGATGGCCAAATGATGAATGTGAGCAGATGCTTAACAAACTCTTCGCAACATGAGTTTGCATGGCTTTGTTTATGTGTTTGTGTGTTTGTGTCTCTCTCCCTCCTTTAGGAAAAGATCAGCGAAGACTTGCGGGCCACCCTCAATGCTTTCTTGCACCGAACAGGGCAGCACAGCAACAAGTAAGGAAAGGAGGAAAAGAGAAGGGGAATAAAAAGAGAAGGAAGGAAAGAGGTAGAGAAGGAAGGAAGGAAGGAGAGAAGGAAAGGAAAAAGGGGAAGGAAGGAAAGAGGGAGGGAAGAAAGGAGAGAGAGAGCGAAAGAGAGAAGAAAGAGATGGAAGGATGGAAGCAAAGGAAGGCGTTTCTCTCCCCCCCCCCCCCCCCCTTGCACTTACTACAGGCATAGGCAAACTTTCCAACTTGGAGGCCGCATGCTAGCACTCCCTGCTGGGAGGACTGGCTGCCTGGTGAAGGAAGGAAGGGAAGAGGAAGGAAAGAGAGAAGGAAGGAAGGATGAAAAGGAAGAAGGAAGGGGGAAGGAGAAAGAGGGAGAGGGAAGGGAAAGGGGGAGGGAAGGAGGGAAGAGGGAAGGAAGGAAAAGGGGAGGGAGGGAGGGAAGAGGAAGGAGGAAAGGGGAGGGAGGAAGGAAGGAAAGAAAGGGGAGGAAGGAAGATGGGAGGAGAAGGAGGAAAGAGGGAAGGAAGGACAAAAGGGAAGGAAGGGAGGAGGAAGGAAGGAAGGAAGGAAGGAGGAGGAAGGAAAGGAAGGGAAGAGAGAGGGAAGGAGGAGGGAGGAAAGAGAAGGAAGGAAAGAAGGGAAGGAAGGACAAAAGAGTGGAAGGGAAGGATAGAAGGAAGGAAACAAGGAGGGAAGGGAAGGATGGGAGGAGAAGGAGGGAAGAGGGAAGGAAGGAAAAGGGAAGGAAGGGAGGAAGGAAAGGAGAGGAGGAGGGAGGAAAAAAGAGAGAAGGAAGGAAGAAAGGGAGGAAGGAGAAAGATGGAAGGAAGGAGAGGAGGAAGGAAGAGGGAGGAGAAGGAGGAAAAGGGAAGGAAGGACAAAAGGGAAGGGAGGGAGGGAGGAGGAGGAAAGGGGAGGAAAAGAGAGGGAAGAGGAGGGAGAAAGAGAGAAGGAAGGAAAGACAAGGAAAGGAAGGATGAAAGGGTGGAAGGGAAGGATGAATAGATGGGTGGAAGGAACAATACTGATATTGTACTATGCTAATAATATAATATATTGTATGTATGTGTATATGTGTGTGTGTGTGTGTGTATAGTGAGCTGCTCTGAGTCCCCTTCGGGGTGAGAAGGGCGGCATATAAGTGTTGTAAATAAATAAATAAGGTAAAGGTTTTCCCCTGACATTAAGTCCAGTCGTGTCCGACTCTGGAGGTTGGTGCTCATCTCCATTTCTAAGCCAAAGAGCCAGCGTTGTCCGTAGACACTTCCAAGGTCATGTGGCCGGCATGGCGGCGTATACCGCTGTTACCTTCCCACCGGAGCGATACCTATTGATCTACTCACATTTGCATGTTTTCGAACTGCTAGTTTGGCGGGAGCTGGGGCTAACACTGGAAGCTCATCCTGCTCCCCGGATTTGAACCAGCGACCTTTCGGTCAGCAAGTTCATCAGCTCAGTGGTTTAACCCGCTGTTGACTCCCATATGCATCCTAACAGCTGCAGATTAATACGTGCTTGATGCCTTTTATGGTCTTTTATGGGAATTCATGTTGGAGCGCTGTTGATGGGAGGAGGAGGAACGACTGTAAACGAGTTTGCATTCTCAGGATCCGCTTCTCTCTCTTCTCCAGGTTCATGCTGGTCTTAGCCAGCAACCAACCCGAGCAGTTCGACTGGGCCATCAACGACCGGATCGACGAAATGGTCCACTTTGCGTTGCCGGGCTTAGAAGAGCGAGAGCGGCTGGTCCGGATGTATTTCGACAAGCACGTCCTGAAGCCGGCCACCGAGGGCAAGCAGTCAGTAAACACTCCTCCTCCTCCTTCCCTCCTGTCATTCATCATTACCAGGGATGATGGTTTTGGGGTTACAGCAGTGTTTCTCAACCTGGGATTCGGGATCCCTGGGGGGGTTTCAGAGGGGTCACCAAAGACCATTAGAAAAGCTACATATCCCAAGGTCAATCACCCCCAAATCCCACCTGTATTCACCGTTGGCCACGATAGGTCTGTGTGCCCAGTTTGGTTCAGATCCATCAGTTGGGTGCACACTGCTCTGTCGATGTGGGTGAACTATAACTCCCAACCTCTGAGGTCAGTCCCCTCAAAAGCCCACCAGTATGTGTGAGAGGTTTATTAGTTCAATCACCAGCTTGGTACAGAGTGGTGTCTGAGAGTTGGTGAACTACAACTCCCAGAATTCAAACCCCCCCCCCCCAACACCATGAGTATTGAATGTTTGCCATGCGTACCTGTCCGAACGTATCTCCTTCTACGTCCCGCCTCGGAATTTAAGATCTTCTGGAGAGGCCCTGCTCTCAGCTCTGCCCTTGTCACAAACGAGACTGGTGGGGACGAGGGACGGGGCCTTCTCGGTGGTAGCCCCCCGCCTGTGGAACTCACTCCTCACTCCAGCAATTAGATCATCGTCATCCCTCCTCTCGTTCAGAAGGAAATTAAAAACATGGATATGGGACCAGGCCTTTGGGTAATCTGGCAGATTGACAAGGACAATGATGACAATGAGCTTTGGAAACGGACTTTGATAAGCTGAATGGCTCACCAGTTACGGAACTGGGCGAAACGATGGCCACCAAGCTGGCTTTTTCTATGAGATTTGAGAAGGCTGACGATCCCTCCAGCCTGTCCTTCTCTTCCTGTTTGGAAACGGAGGGTGACTCCTCCCACCAAAAGCCTTCCTCTGCTATGATTGGCTGGCTTCTCAGCCAAGGGGAGGGCTTTTTCTGAGATTGCAAGTGAGGAGGGGAGAGCAGGTGTGCTTGATGCGCATGTGTGGGTGAGGAAGAGCATGCAAGGCTGGAGGGAGGCCCATGCCAGCGAGTCCCTTCAAGGCAGGGGGTTCTGCGTGGGAAGTTTGGCCCAATTCTATCGCTGGTGGGATTCAGAATGCTCTTTGATTGTAGGCGAACTATAAATCGGGAGAGGGGAGAGCAGGCATGCTCAGCACATGGCCACATGTGCAGGAAAGGGAGAATGTGCACGGCTGGAGGGAGGCTCATGCCAGCATGTCCCCTCTGTGTGGGAAGTTTGGCCCAATTCTGTCACTGGTGGGATTCAGAATGCTCTTTGATTGTAGGCGAACTATAAATTGGGAGAGGGGAGAGCAGGCGTGCTCAGCACATGGCCACATGGTGCACATGTGCAGGAAAGGGAGAGCGTGCGAGGCTGGAGGGAGGCTCATGCCAGCAAGTCCCTTCAAGGCATGAAGGGTCTGTGTGGGAAGTTTGGCCCAGTTCTATAGCTGGTGGGATTCAGAATGCTCTTTGATTGTAGGTGAACTATAAATCGAAGAGAGGAGCACAGGCGTGCACATGTGCAGGCAAGGCAGAGCATGTGTGGCTAGAGGGAGGCTCACGCCAGGTTTCAAGGCATGGGGGTTTTGTGTGGGAAGTTTGGCCCAATTCTGTCATTGGTGGGGTTCAAGGGGCTCTGTGATTGTAGGTGAACTATAAATCCCAGCAACTGCAACTCCCACACATCAAAGTCTATTTCCCCCCAAACTCCACCAGTATTCACAATTGGGCATATTGAGGATTCATGCCAAGTTTGGTCCAGATCCATCATTGTTTGAGTCCCCAGTGCTCTTTGGATGTAGGTGTACTACAACTCCCAAACTCAAGGTCAATGCCTACCAAACCCTTCTCTTGGTCATGAAAGTTCTGTGTGCCAAGTTTGGTTCAATCTCATAATTGGTGGAGTTCGGAATGCTCTTTGATTGTAGATGAACTATAAAATCCCAGGAACTAAAACTCCCAAATGGCAAAATCAATCCCCCCCAACCCCAACAGTATTCAAATTTGGGTGGATTGGGTACTGGTGCCAAATTTGGTCCAGTGAATGAGAATACATCCTGCATAGCTGATGTTTACATTACGATTATAACAGGAGCATAATTAGAGTTATGAAGCAGCAACGAGAACAATGTTCTGGTTGGGGGTCACCACCACAGGTCCTTGAGGGTGCTACGACTTCCATGCGGATGCTGATTTGTGTTGCTCTTCCTCCTCCAGGCGCCTGAAGCTGGGCCAGTTTGACTATGGGAAAAAGTGCTCCGAGATTGCCAAGCTGACCGACGGCATGTCAGGTCGGGAGATCTCGCAACTCGCTGTCGCCTGGCAGGTAAGCGCAAAGTTCTTCCTGTTGTTTACGTGCGTACTCTTTTCCTGCCATTTTAATCCACTGAACGGCCTTGCAGCTTCAAGGACTGGCCACTTCCTGCTTGGGGGAATCCTTTGTTGGGAGGTGATTAGCTGACCCTGATTGATTATTGTCAAGAATTCCCCTGTTTTCAGTGTGTTGCTCTTTATTTACAGTCCTGATTTTAGTTTTTTAATACTAGGATGAGCACTCCCCCCCCCCCCCCCCCGCCCCCCTCAGAGGGTTGTTGTAGGTTTTTCGGGTTATATGGCCATGTTCTAGAAGCATTCTCTCCTGATGTTTCACCTGCATCTATGGCAGGCATCCTCAGAGTTGTGAGGTCTGTTGGAAACTAGGCAAGCGAGGTTTATATATCTGTGGAATAATGTCCAGGGTGGGAGAAAGAACTCTTGTCTGTTTGAGGCAAGTGTAAATGATGGCAATTGATCACCTTGATTAGCATTGAATGGCCTTGCAACTTCAAAGCCTGGCTGCTTCCTGCCTGAGGGATCCCTTTTTGGGAGGTGTTAGCTGGGCCTGATCATTTCATGTCTGGAATTCCCGTTTTTGAGTGTTGCTGTTTCTTTACTGTCTAGATTTTAGTTTTTTAATTCTGGTAGCCAGATTTTGTCATTCTTTGCATCAGTATCCATATTGCCATCTTATAACCCATTGTCATCACTCCCCACATCTAAAGCACCCTGATCCTTAAACACAATCACAGGCTGACCTCCAACACTTGGAAGGTGTTAGCTGGCCCTGATTGTTTCTTGTCTGGAATTCCCCTGTTATCTAAGTATTGTTTTTATTTACTGTCCTAATTTTGGAGTTTTTTTCATACTGGTGGTGCAGTTATTTAAACCGCTGAGCTGCTGAACTTGCTTACTGAAAGGTCACAGGTTCGAATCCGGAGAGCAGGGTGAGCTCCTGCTGTTAGCCCCAGATAGATAGATAGACAGATAGTTTCGGCCAACATAGCAGTTTGAAAATGTGAGTAGATCAATAGGTACTGCTCCGGCAGGAAGGTAACAGCACTCCATGCAGTCATGCCGGACACATGACCTTGGAGGTGTCTATGGACAACACTGGTTCCTCAAACGAATGAAACTTTCTTCGCATTCCATGCATTTATATGGCTTCTCCCCTCTGTGGGTCCTTTGATGGGAACACAGATTGTCACTCCGACTGAAGTTTTCTCCACATTCCAAGCATTTAGGTTCCTCGGCTTAGAAATGAAGATGAGCACCAACCCACAGAGTTGGACACGACTGGACTTAGCGTCAGGGGAAAACCTTTACCTTTACCTATTCAGATTGTGTTCATTTTCATGGTTTCCTCCATCCTTTCTGTTGACATTGTCCACATGCTTGTGGATTTCGGTGACTTCTCTATGTAGTCTGACATAATGGTTGCGAGAGTGGTCTAGCATTTCCGTGTTCTCAAATAATACGCTATGTCCAGGTTGGTTCATCAAGGGCTCTGCTATGGCTGACTTAAGTCTGCAGTCTAACCTGATCTCCTGTGCTATGTCAATAATATAATATCACATAATATAATATAATATAATATGATGTAATGTAATATATTATGGAGCCCCCGGTGGCGCAGTGGGTTAAAGCACTGAGCTGCTGAGCTTGTTGATCGAAAGGTCGCAGGTTCGATTCCGGGGAGCGGCGTGAGCTTCCGCTGTCAGCACTAGCTTCTGCCAACCTAGCAGTTCGAAAACATGCAAATGTGAGTAAATCAATAGGTACCGCTCCGGCGGGAAGGTAACGGTGCTCCATGCAGTTATGCTGGCCACATGACCTTGGAGGTGTCTACGGACAACGCTGGCTCTTCGGCTTAGAAATGGAGATGAGCACCACACCCCAGTCAGACATGACTGGACTTAATGTCAGGGGACTACCTTTACCTACCTTTACCTACTATATTATATGTACATATATTATAATACTACTAATAATAATATATTATAATTATATATTTATGTTACTAATAATAATACAATATAATGGTATAGTACAATATAGTAATATTTAATACTGATATTGTACTATGCTAATAATACAATATATTGTATGTATATATATTTTGTAAGCTGCACTGAGTCCCCTTTGGGGTGAGAAGGGCGGCATATACGTGCCGTAAATAAATAATGGTAATGGAAACGGCTATATGACTGTCTAATTAATGTTTTTGTTTTTAATCTATTATGTGTATTTATGGTTTTATATTGTTATTGTGATATTGCGGCATCATATTGTTGCCAG
Organism: Anolis sagrei ordinatus; assembly: GCF_025583915.1. Classification (NCBI taxonomy): domain Eukaryota; kingdom Metazoa; phylum Chordata; class Lepidosauria; order Squamata; family Anolidae; genus Anolis; species Anolis sagrei. The sequence continues at coordinate 18,362,087 of NW_026844811.1, read as the reverse complement.
TGTTAGCCGCTCTGAGTCCCCCCGCCCCCAGTTGAGAAGAGGGGGGTAGAAATGTTCTAAATAAAATAAATAGATAAATGTAGTATTACTAATAATATTACAGTATAATTGTATAGTGCTATATTGTAATATATAATACGGATATGGTGCTATGCTAATAATAATGTGTGTGCATCTTTTAAGCTACTCTTGAGTCCCCTTCGAGGTGAGAAGGGCGGCATATACATGTCATAAATAAATAAATAGGAAGCGGCCAAGCCTTGAAGCTGCAAGGCTATTCAATGCTAATCAAGGTGATAAATTCTAGCATTCACTCTTACCTGGATGCTCCACAGATATATCAACCCCTCTTGCTTAGTTTCCAACAGAACTCACAACCTCAGAGGATGCTTGGCATAGATGTGGGCAAAACGTCAGGAGAGAATGCTTCTGGAACATGGCTATAGAGCCCGGAAAACTCACAGCAAGCCAATGATTCCAGCCATGAAAGCCTTTTGACGACATAAACCAAGTTGTTGTTGCTCTTTGCGAAAACCCACAGCCAGAAGTTGGCCTTCTGCAGCTGGCAGACGGTATTCTTGTCAGCGCCGATTGTGTTTAAGTGCAGGCCAAGGTCTTTAGGCACTGCACCCAATCTGCCGATCACCACTAGGACCACCTTGACTGGCTTGTGCCAGAATCTTTGCAGTTCAATCTTTACATCCTCATATCGTGTCAGCTTTTCCAGTGGTTTCACCGGGGATTGCGACATCGGCGATCCATACTTTGTTTTTTAACACGATTGTGAGGTCAGGAGTGTTGTGCTCCAAAACTCTGTCTGTCTGAATTCGGAAGTCTCAGAGTAGCTTGACATGTTCATTCTCTGTAACTTTTTCTGGCTTGTGATCCCATCCGTTCTTTGTGGCAGGCAGAAGGTGTTTGTGGCACAAATTCCAGTGAATCATCTGAGCAACGGTGTTGTGCCTCTGCTTGGAGTCTGTCTGCGCAATCTTCTTGCAGCAGCTTCCTTGCAGAGTCTGCACTTGGGATCTGTTGTCGACTTTTCAATTCTTGCTTTGATGGTGTTTGTGGCACAAGTTCCAATGAATCGTCTGAGTAATGGTGTTGTGCCTCTACCTGTAGTCCGTCTCCCGATCCTCGTGCAGCAGCTGAGGATGGGATCTATTGTTTCATCTGCTTCCTTGCAGAGTCTACATTTGGGATCTGTTATCGACGCTAATTCTGGCTTTGATGGCATTGGTTTGAATGGCTTGTTCTTATTTATTTTATTTATTTATTTATTTGCTATACTTGTATACCGCCGTTTCTCAGCCTAGCCGGTGACTCAACGCGGTTTACAACAACTTATAACAAACAACAGTATACAGTTTAAAAGCATAAAAACACGATCCACAATACATATATCAATAAACAATCCAATTCATCTCTTGACTAAAATCGCGATCCAGTTTCGTCGTCCAAATTGCCAGTCCTTCAATCATTACACTTATTGCACTGAGTTAACCGAACGCCTGCTCGAACATCCAGGTTTTTAGTCTTTTCCGGAATACCATCAATGAAGGGGCTGATCTTACCTCTATGGGGAGGGCGTTCCATAGCCGCGGGGCCACCACAGAAAAGGCCCTGTCTCTCGTCCCCGCCAGCCGCACCTGTGAAGCAGGCGGGATAGAGAGCAGGGCCTCCCCAGAAGATCTTAGGGTCCTGGTGGGCTGATAGGCCGAGATACGTTCGGATAGGTAAGTTGGGCCAGAACCGTTTAGGGCTTTAAAGGCCAACGCCAGCACTTTGAATTGAGCCCGGTAGCAGATCGGCAGCCAGTGGAGCTGGTGCAGCAGAGGAGTTGTATGCTCCCTGCGCTCTGCTCCAGTTAGTATCATGGCTGCCAAGCGTTGGACTAATTGGAGCTTTTGGGCCGTCTTCAAAGGCAACCCCACGTAGAGAGCGTTGCAGTAGTCAAGACGGGATGTAACCAGAGCGTGGACTACCGTGTCCAAGTCAGACTTCCCAAGGTTCTTGGGCTTATTGTTATTATTATTATTATTATTATTATTATTATTATTATTGGTGAGCTTCTGGCTCACATAAACCGAGATGACAGGAGATTGTGGGTTTCAGGGTAAGCGTACCTGAGCGCTGTGTGCGAGAAAGCGGATTCCAGGCGACACCGCGAGGCATTTACATCTCAGCGAAGCCAAATGCTTGATGATGATGACAAGTTAAAAATTTCCTCTTCCAAGGAGCGGTTTCCTTTCTTCTGCTGGCGGCCCCGGGCAGCTCTATTTTTAGAAAACCATTCAGAGAAGCAGCCAAGTGTGAACCGCAGCAGAGCCCCAGCTGGAGCGTTGCGGTAAAATGGGATCTATAGGGAGCGGGGGGAGCCGGTTTGGATGGAGACTTGGTCGTCTCCCCCCCCCTCCCACCACCACCACATCCTATCTGCAATATTCACTGGACCAAATTGGGCACAAATGCCCAATACGCACAAATTTGAACACTGTTGGGGTTGATTTTGTCATTTGGGAGTTGTAGTTGCTGGGATTCATTGTTCACTTACAATCAAAGAGCATTCTGAACTCCACCAACGATGGAATTGAACCAAACTTGGCACACAAAACTCCCACGACCAACAGAAAATACCAGAACGGTTTAGTGGGCATTGACCTTGAGTTTGGGAGTTGTAGTTCGCCTACATCCAGAGAGCACTGTGGACTCAAACAATGATGGATCTGGACTGAACTTGGTATGAATATGCCCAAATGTGAACACTGGTGGAGTTTGGGGGGAAAACAGACCTTGATGTTTGGGAGTTGTAGTTGCTGAGATTTATAGTTCGCCTACAGTCAAAGACCATCCTGAAGTCCACCAACAATGGAATTGAGCCAAACTTGGCACACAGAACTCTCATGACTAAGTGAAAATACTGGACGGGTGTGGTGGGCACCGACCTTGAGTTTTGGAGTTGTCGTTCACCCACATCCAGAGAGCATTTTGGACTCACACAGTGGTGGATTTGGACCAAACTTGGCATGAATACTCAATATGCCCAAATGTGTATTTTCATTCACTGGACCAAATTTGGCACAAATACCTGATATGCCTAAATTTGAATACTTGTGGGAGTGGGGTTGGGGTTGATTTTGTCATTTGAGAGTTGTAGTTGCTGGGATTGATAGTTCACCTACAATCAAAGAGCATTCTGAACCCCATCGAGAGAATTGGGCCAAACTTCCCATACAACTGCTGCTCTGGGCCAGAGTGAAGAGAGAGAGGGGGCCTGGGGACGGTTCCATCTTGTCTCCTGTGCTATGCTAATAATATAATATAATATATTGTGTATATATAATATAATATATTGTATAAACACATATTTATAAAATTATAATGTAATGCAATATAATACTAATATATTATAATTATATATTTTATATTACATGTAATATAACTAATAATATTACAATATAATGGTATAGCACAATATAGTAATATTTAATACTGATATTGTACTATGCTAATAATATAATATAGTGTATGTATATATACTTACTTACTTACTTAGGCGATCACTCGTTGTCCAAGTAGGATAATCCTCCAGGGTGGGTCCGTAGGTGACCGTGGAGCCGTATTCTTGACCTGCACCTTCTCCCGCAGTGAGGGCATTGGTTTCCAGGTGGAAGGCGGTCCCGGTCAAGGTTGGCTTGACGCGCCTTCCTCTTGGCATGTTTCTCTCTTTTGCCCTTCATTCATGCCTCTTCAAATTCTGCAGCACTGCTGGTCACAGCTGACCTCCAGCTGGAACGCTCAAGGGCCAGGGCTTCCCAGTTCTCAGTGTCTATGCCAGAGTTTTTAAGGTTGGCTTTGAGCCCATCTTTCAATCTCTTTTCCTGCCCACCAACATTCCGTTTTCCATTCTTGAATTTGGAGTAGAGCAACTGCTTTGGGAGACGGTGATTGAGTTGGGCATCCGGACAACGTGGCCGGTCCAGCGGAGTTGATGGCGGAGGACCATCGTTTTAATGCTCGTGGTCTTTGCTTCTTCCAGCACACTGACATTTGTCCGCTTGTCTTCCCAAGAGATTTGCAGGATTTTCCGGAGGCAACACTGATGATATCGTTCCAGGAGTTGCATGTGACGTCTGTAGACAGTCCATGTCTCGCAGGTGTATATTTAGCAGGGTTGGGAGGACAGTAGCTTTATAAACAAGCCCCTTGGTATCCCTACGGATGTCCCGGTCCTCAAACACTCTCTGCTTCATTCAGAAAAATGCTGCACTCGCAGAGCTCAGGCGTTGTATTTCGGTGTGAATGTTGACTTTGGTGGAGAGGTGGCTGCCAAGGGAGTGGAAATGGTCCACATTTCCTAATGCTACACCATTAAGCTGTATCTCTGGCCTTGGAGAGGGGTTGGCTGGTGACTGCTGGAAGAGCACTTGGGTTTTCTCGATGTTCAATGACACGCTAAGCTTCTTGTATGCTTCTGCAAAGGTGTTTAGAGTGGCTTATAGGTCTTCTGAATGCACATAGACTACGTTATCATCTGCATATTGGAGTTCTATAACAGATGTTGTTCTCATATACTTCAGAGACGCTTAGAGTAGCTTATAGGTCTTCTTCTGAATGTGCACATACGTTATCGTCAGCATATTGGAGTTCTATAACAGATGTTGTTGTGACCTTGGTTTTGGCTTTCAGTCTGCTTCTCGTATACTTCAAAGGCGTTTAGAGTAGTTTATAGGTCTTCTGAATGTGCACGTACGTTATCATCTGCATACTGGAGTTCTATAACAGATGTTGTTCTCATATACTTCAGAGACGCTTAGAGTAGCTTATAGGTCTTCTTCTGAATGTGCACATACGTTATCGTCAGCATATTGGAGTTCTATAACAGATGTTGTTGTGACCTTGGTTTTGGCTTTCAGTCTGCTTCTCGTATACTTCAAAGGCGTTTAGAGTGGTTTATAGGTCTTCTGAATGTGCACGTACGTTATCATCTGCATATTGGAGTTCTATAACAGATGTTGTTGAGACCTTGGTTTTCGCTTTCAGTCTGCTTCTCGTATACTTCAAAGGCGTTTAGAGTAGTTTATAGGTCTTCTGAATGTGCACATACGTTATCATCTGCATATTGGAGTTCTATAACAGATGTTGTGACCTTGGTTTTGGCTTTCAGTCTACTGAAAGGCCAAGCTTCTTATATACTTCAGAGGCATTTAGAGTAGCTTATTGGTCTTCTTCTGAATGCGTACATACATTATCATCTGCATACTGGAGTTCTATAACAGATGTTGTGACCTTGGTTTTGGCTTTCAGTCTGCTGAAAGGCCAAGCTTCTTATATACTTCAGAGGCATTTAGAGTAGCTTATTGGTCTTCTTCTGAATGCGTACATACATTATCATCTGCATACTGGAGTTCTATAACAGATGTTGTTGTAACCTTGGTTTTGGCTTTCAGCCTGCTAAGGTTAAATAGCTTGCCATCTGTCCGAGAGATGATTTCCACTTCCCGTCAACAAGATGAAGTATAAAGGTGGGATATCAATGTAGTAAATAAATAAATACAGAACTCCCATGACCAAGAGGAAATGCTGTTTTCTGATGGTCTTTGGCGACCCCTCTAACACCCCCTTGTGACCCCCAGGTTGTAAAGGAAATGTGAAGGGAAATATATATATTTTTCAACGGCTCTTTCCTTTTTGCAGGCGGCTGCCTACGCATCCGAGGACGGCGTGCTCACGGAGGCGATGATCGACGCTCGCGTGGCCGACGCGGTCCAGCAGCACAAGCAGAAAATGGAGTGGCTGAAAGCCGAGGGCATGGGGCCGGGAAAGAGCCAGCCGTTGCCTCTCCCGCTGGGGAAGTCCGTGTGAGGAGGCCCCTTTGGATGCGCAGAAAGAGGAAAGGAGAGACGGAGAAAGCACGCCAGGCCGAGGGATGACGGGCAAGCGGCCTTTCGCCTTGGACGGAAGCAAATCATGTCGAGGAGAACACAAACGTTGTGCCAATGAAGAAGGATCAAGGGGTCACGTTCCGAAATCCGCTGTCTCTGGATTATTATGATTATTTTAACAGCTGGAATAAATGGTATACATGTGGGACTGTATCCCAGGAGAGGATACCAACACATTAAAACAATGCCACTGCTAAACAACCCACCGTTTTGCGCATAATTTGCTTCCAAACATTTGTAAACTAATTCAGAGATTTTTTTTGAAGGCAAGGGTGGAGAATCTTTTTTCTGCCAAATTCAGGTCATACTGGGTTGCTGTGAGTTTTCCACGCTGTCTGGCCATGTTCCAGAAGTATTCTCTCCTGACGTTTCGCCCACATCTATGGCAGACGTTGTGAGATTGAAACGTCAGGAGGAAATGCTTCTGGAATATGGCCAGACAGTCCGGAAAAAGATGAAAAGGGAAGGAAGGAGGTGAGAGGGAAGGAGACAGGAAACAGGTAAGGAGAAAGGGAGATAAGGAAGAAAGGGAAGGATGGAAGAAGGAAAGAGGGAGAGAAGGATAGGATGGTGAGAGAGAGGAGAGCCTGAGAAAAGATCCCAAAGGGTTGCATCAAAGAGCTCAATCTGTCCCAAGAGAGCCTCAAAGGACCTCTTGATGCTGCTTTGAGAGAAAGCATCAAAGAGCCAACGTCGTGGCCATTTTCCCACCCGAAAAAGTCCTCCCTTTGGCTAAGAGATCTCCCTCCAGCTTTGCACTCTCTCCCTCGCATGCGCACCACGCTACCATGCCCTGAGCATGCCTGCTCTCCCCTCCCTGCTTGGAGTCTCAGAAACAGCCCTCCCTTTAGCTAAGAGATCTCCCCCCAGCCTTGCGCACTCTCCCTCGCATGCGCACCACGCTACCATGCCCTGAGCATGCCTGCTCTCCCCTCCTCGCTTGGAGTCTCAGAAACAGCCCTCCCTTTGGCTAAGAGATCTCCCCCCAGCCTTGCGCACTCTCCCTCGCATGCGCACCACGCTACCATGCCCTGAGCATGCCTGCTCTCCCCTCCTCGCTTGGAGTCTCAGAAACAGCCCTCCCTTTGGCTAAGAGATCTCCCCCCAGCCTTGCGCACTCTCCCTCGCATGCGCACCACGCTACCATGCCCTGAGCATGCCTGCTCTCCCCTCCTCGCTTGGAGTCTCAGAAACAGCCCTCCCTTTGGCTAAGAGATCTCCCCCCAGCCTTGCGCACTCTCCCTCGCATGCGCACCACGCTACCATGCCCTGAGCATGCCTGCTCTCCCCTCCTCGCTTGGAGTCTCAGAAACAGCCCTCCCTTTGGCTAAGAGATCTCCCCCCAGCCTTGCGCACTCTCCCTCGCATGCGCACCACGCTACCATGCCCTGAGCATGCCTGCTCTCCCCTCCCTGCTTGGAGTCTCAGAAACAGCCCTCCCTTTAGCTAAGAGATCTCCCCCCAGCCTTGCGCACTCTCCCTCGCATGCGCACCACGCTACCATGCCCTGAGCATGCCTGCTCTCCCCTCCTCGCTTGGAGTCTCAGAAACAGCCCTCCCTTTGGCTAAGAGATCTCCCCCCAGCCTTGCGCACTCTCCCTCACATGTGCACCATTCTATCATGTCCTGAGCACGCCTGCTCTCTCCTCCCCGCTTGGAGTCTCAGATCTCTTTTGGCTAAGAGATCTCCCTCCAGCCTTGCACACTCTCCCTCACATGTGCACCACTCTACCATGTCCTGAGAACGCCTGCTCTCCCCGCTTGGAGTCTCAGAAACAGTCTGAGAAGGACAGGCAGAGAGATCTTCAGCCTTCTCTGCCAAAGGAGTTCCTGAGACCATCAGAAGGTATTTGGCAACCCCTCTGAAACCCCCTCGCAACCCCACCAGTGGTCGCGACCCCCAGGTTGAGAAATGCTGTTTTAGAGTGTGGAAGGCCCATGCAAAACCTTGGAAGTCAGGAAATCAGAGGCACGGTCATTTGGAAAATCTTGGGGGAGGCAAGCTGTGGGATTTAATGCCAGACCCCTGCGATACCTTGGAATCATTCCTCCAGCACACATACCACAAACAGCCTTTAATGGAGATCACCTTGGTCAAGAGCTAGCAAATAAATCCAACAGATGAGTGAGGTTGGTTTTGGTGGTCGATTTCTCATGTTTGTTTGTTTTTTTTCCTCTCTTTTTAATCACATGGACACTGCAATCAAACAATAAGAGCAATCACAGACATCGTCAATATTTTCCGAAGGAGGGTCTGTCCAATTCCCTCCCCGCTTCCTTTTGTTTTCTCCCCCCGCGGAACAAATTGGGAACTCTTTGTTGAAACACAAAGTCTGCAATTGTATCCCGCCCCCTCCCCAACCCTCCAAAAACAAAAAGTACTACTTTGACATATCCCAATGAGATTCGCGATGTCTCCTGGGAACATTGGGAGCAGGAATCCGGGAAGGGGAGATATAACTGGTGTTTGGCCATGCAGCCCCAATCCCAGAGTATTAGAATGTCACTTTGGGGGGGGGGGGGGGGGGAAGGAAGGGGGGATGACTACTCCCAGAATCCCCAGCTAGTGGACATGCGAAGGCAGGGGATTCTGGAAGTTGTAGTCTGAGAAAAAGGTAACTTTTCTGAGCTGCGGAAGTGGGCCTGCCTACCTTCCTTCCACAGAAGCGTGCGTGGGATTTAGGCCTTTGGAGTTCAATGGGAATCATGTCGTCTGAACTCTGAAGAATTTTACTTGCCCATTCAGTATATGCGCCTCTATATTCAGAATTACGGATTTGCTAGACTACAACAGGACATTAATGCCTGGGCAACTTGCGCATGCTCATTCGCTCTCTCGCTCTCCGGACTCCACACGTTGCTTTTTAGTGCTCTGAAACTAAAGAAAAACTAATGTTGGGGAACATCCTTAGACAAATTAAATGTTACATTTCTGGGTGTTACTGGTTTTCTAACCAAGTTGCCGAATCTATATATTTTTTTGTATTATAACTCCCAGAATTCCCCAGTCAGCATGATCACTGGGAGTCATAGTCTGAAATAAACCTTTACGAAATTCAACAGGATGCATCTCATTCACTTCCCCGTCCAAAAAGCCGGCATTGTAAGCTACATTGAGAACCAACCTGGTGTTGCACTGTCTTCTCTCTTGATGGAACTTTGCAGAACCCCAATCTGCTCAAAGACCCGTTGAGTTCCATCAAGAGAGAGGATGGTTCTTGTCCTCCTTTACTTCTCACCAGCATGAGAAGACAAGTACGGTCTTCTCTCTTGATGGAACTTTACAGGGTGGTCCCTGCCCTCCTTTACTTCCAACCAACTTCCACCTGCAGCCATGAGAGGACAAGCACCATCTTCTCTCTTGATGGAACTTTGCAGTACCCCAATCTCCTCAAAGACCTGTTGAGCTCCATCAAGAGAGAGGATGGTTCTTGTCCTCTTGTCTCATCGCCATGAGAAGACAAGCACCATATTCTATCTTGATGGAACTTTGTACTACTCAAAGACCTGTTGATGTTCTACTCAAAGACCTGTTGAGCTCCACCGAGAAAAAGGGTGGTTCATGTCCTCCTTTACTTCCAACCAACTTCCATCTGCAGCCCTGAGAGGACAAGCACCATCTTCTTTCTTGATGGAACTTTGCAGTACCCCAATCTCCTCAAAGACTTGTTGAGTTCCATCAAGAGAGAGGATGGTTCTTGTCCTCCTTTATTTCTCATTGCCATGGGAAGACAAATATGGTCTTCTCTCTTGATGGAACTTTATAGGAGGGTTCCTGCCCTCATTTACTTCCAACCAACTTCCCTCTGCAGCCGTGGGACAAGCTCCATCCTCTCTCCTGATGGGTTTTTTACAGTATCCTGTTCTACTCAAAGACCTGTTAAGTTCCATCAAGAGAGGATGATTCCTGTCCTCCTTTAAATCCAACCAACTTCCATCTAAAGCCATGAGAGGATGAGCACTATCTTCTCTCTTGATGGAACTTTGTTCTACTCAAAGACCTGTTGAGCTCCATTGAGAGAGAGGATGGTTCCTATCCTCCTTTAAATCTAAACAACTTCCATCTGCAGCTATGAGAGGACAAGCACTATCTTCTCTCTTGATGGAACTTTGTTCTACTCAAATACCAGTTGAGCTCCATTGAGAGGATGGTTCCTGTCCTCCTTTAAATCCAACCAACTTCCATCTAAAGCCATGAGAGGATGAGCACTATCTTCTCTCTTGATGGAACTTTGTTCTACTCAAAGACCTGTTGAGCTCCATTGAGAGGATGGTTCCTGTCCTCCTTTAAATCCAAACGACTTCCATCTGCAGCCATGAAAGGACAAGCACCATCTTCTCTCTTGATGGAACTTTGTTCTACTCAAAAACCTGTTGATGCTCTACCAAAAGACCTGTTGAGCTCCATCAAGAGAAGCTGGTCCTGTCCTCCTTTAAATCCAACCAACTTCCATCTAAAGCCATGAGAGGACAAGCACCATCTTCTCTCTGGATGGAACTTTGTTCTACTCAAAAATCTGTTGATGTTCTACCAAAAGACCTGTTGAGCTCCATTGAGAGAGAGGCTGGTTCCTGTCCTCCTTTAAATCCAACCAACTTCCATCTAAAGCCATGAGAGGACAAGCACTGTCTTCTCTCATGAAGGGACTTACAGTACCCCAATCTGCTCAAAGATATGTTGAGCTCCATCAAGAAAGAAGATTGTGCTCATCCTCATATGCTTCAATGCAACTTCCATCTACAGCCGCGGGACAAGCTCCATCCTCTCTCCTGATGGGAGTTTCACAGTATCTTGTTCTACTCAAAGACCAATTGAGTTCCACCAAGAGAGGGGATGGTTCCTCACCTCCTTTACTTCCAACCAACTTCCATCACCAGCCATAAGAGGACAAGTACTGTCCTCTTAAAGGCCTGCCCATGCGAAAGCAAAGCCATCTCCCAATGCTGCTGTGTTGCTAGCGTCTCAGTTCCCCAACACCACTTCCTTCCTACTACCTTCTTGAGCCCACGGCTTGTTCTCCAAACCCTTGATCCTTTGAGTCACCCTCCTATGGACACATTCCATCTTAAACATCTCCCTTCCATTGCAATGTCCAGAATTGGACACAGTATTCCAGGTGTGGTGTGACTTGAGGCAGAATACAGCATGGGGAGCATGACTTCCGTGGAGATAGACACTAGGCTCCTATTAATGCAGGCCAAAATCCCATTGGCTTTTTTAGCTGCCTCATCACATTGTTGACTCATGTCCATGAGGACTCCAGGACCTTTCCACACACCCTGCTGTCAAGCCAGGCCTCGTCCCCCATTCTGTCTCTTTGCATTTGAGATTTTTCTGCCTAAGTAGAAGATCTTGCAGTAGTCGCCGTTGAACTACATTTGGTTCATTTTGGCCAATCGTCTCTCTAATCTGTGAAGATCGTTTTGAATTCTGTTCCTGTCTTCTGGAGTATTAGCTATCCCTCCCGATTTGGTGACGCCCGCAAACGTGATGATCACGCCTTCTAAGCCTTCATCTAAGTCAGTGGTTCTCAACCTGTGGGTCCCCAGGTGTTTTGACCTAAAAGTCCCAGAAATCCCAGCTCCGTTTGAGCGGTGATGGCACGATCGTCAGCGTAGATGAAAGTAAAGATGAAGTAGTTTGGCCACATAATGAGAAGACAGGAAAGCTTGGAGAAGAGAATGATGCTGGGGAATCCCAGCCACTTTACCACCCCAAAACAACAACAACAGTGGTTTGCTATAGGCAGATGGTCCATCTCACAGAAGGCCACTAGCAGTGGTTCCCAAACTTCGGGCCTCCAGGTGTTTTTGGACTTCAGCTCCCACAATTCCTAACAGCTGGTAAGATGGTTGGGATTTCTGGGAGTTGAAGTCCAAAACACCTGGAGGGCCAAAAGTTGGGAACCTCTGGAAAGGAACTGTGGAACGGGAAAGTAGAGGAGAGAACCTTGCCTCAAAGGTAGAGCACCTGCTTTACATGCAGAAGCTTGCAGTTTGAATCCCCATAATCTCCAGTTAAAAGGAGTGATGGGCAAGCACTTTATACACCTGTCAACTTGGAGAAGTTTCTGCCAATCAGAACAGATCAATCTGTGAGTTCTCAACATGTTTTGGCCTTCAACTCACAGAAATCCTAACAGCTGGTAAACTGGTTGGGATTCCCCAGCATCATTCTCTTCCTCAAGCTTTCTTGTTGCCATCTTTGCTTTCATCTACACTGACGATCATGCCATCACCACTCAAACAGAGAGTTTTGAAATGGCTGATCAGAATCTCTCCGCAACCTTTGGTCAGTGGTTCCCAATCTGTGGGTTCTCAACATGTTTTGGCCTTCAACTCCCAAAAATCCTAACAGCTGGTAAACTGGTTGGGATTCCCCAGCATCATTCTCTTCTCCAAGCTTTCCTGTGGCCATCTTTACTTTCATCTATGCTGACGATCATGCCATCACCACTCAAACAGAGAGTTTTGAAATGGTTGATCAGAAGCTCTCCACAACTTTGGGTCAGTGGTTCTCAACCTCTGGGTTCCCAGATGTTTTGGCCTTCAACTCCCAAAAATCCTAACTGCTGGTAAACTGGTTGGGATTCCCCAGCATCATTCCCTTCTCCAAGCTTTCCTGTGTCCATCTTTGCTTTCATCTACGCTGACGATCATGCCATCACCACTCAGAGTTTTGAAATGGTTGATCTGAAGCTCTCAGAAGCTTTAGATCAGCGGTTCTCAACCTGTGGGTCCCCAGATATTTTGGCCTTCCAACATCTGGTAAACTGGTTGGGATTCCCCAGCATCATTCTCTTCTCCAACCTTTCCTGTGGCCATCTTTACTTTCATCTACACTGATGATCATGCCATCACCACTCAAACAGAGTTTTGAAATGGTTGAACAGAAGCTCTCAGAAGCTTTAGTTCAGTGGTTCTCCACCTGTGGGTCCCTAGATGTTTTGGCCTTCAACTCCCAGAAAAACTAGCTGGGATTTCTGGGAGTTGTAGGTCAAAACACCTGGGGACCCACAGGTGGAGAACCAATGGAATAGATACTAGAGGGCTAAGTGTGTAAACAATTTGAGCAGCATAAGGTTGAAAAATTCACACTACACACCCAAGGGGATCAACTTGATCTCAACAATGGGATCAATGGTTAGCAACACCAAATCAAATCCATCTTCAATGACAACATGGCTTGTAGTATCCCATCAGCCCCAATTAAACCTTCATGCTCACGTAACACAGGGAAAGGGACAACAAGAACAGAAAGTGAGGCTTGTGGGGTCCTCTTAGTGATCGGCTTCGGTGAGAATTTACTGCACTAGAACCAATGGAGTGATACACAAAATCCAGTCGCTTTCCGATTCCAAACCAGCAAATTCAAGCAAATCCCATGGTTTCAAACAACGAAGAAAGGGAAGGATTAGGGAAAGGAACCAAGTGACCAATCGGATGGCAAAACAACCAAAATGGGGTGGTTATAAACCTCAAACCATCCCTGGCTTGGAAGTGAGGCATCGTAGCAGGAAGAAGAACTCTTGGGATGGGGCAAGGAAACGGGACACAACCAGAACCGGAGTTTGAAAGTTCTCGAATGCTAAACACGGCATCTTCTGGCCAAATTCACCTACAAAGACCTCAAACGACGACAACAAATTTCCAAACAAACAAATAAACAAAACCAAACCAAAAAGAAAAGAAGGGTACACTGGCGTTGCAGGACACCATCGAGGAAGCGATGGATTGGAAGGACAATGCGAGTTCTCTCTGATTTGTTGTTTTCGTTTGTTCGTTCGTTCGTTCTTTTGGGTTTTGTTCTTGTATTTACATATGTACAGAAGTCCACCAAGAAAATGGTAACCACAGTGCGACGCCGCGGGTGCCTGGCATCCGGGACGGGGATGAATTGTGCATTCTCTGTGTGCCGGACGGACACAACTCAGGGGGGAAGAAAAGGAAGTCCTAAAGCAGCATCCATCGAAGACGTGGGAACGGGCCGAGGTCCCCTCGGGACAGAGGGCAAAGGGCAAGTTCTGTGACCTCTCATCAGTCTCGGGGGGCCTCAGAGGTGCCTCGGGCTCGGGTGCCCGTTGTGGTACAGCTTCTGTTTGATGTGCACCATGTTCCCAGTGGCTTCGTCGTATTGCCGGTGGTGACGTTTCCTGAACTCCTTGAAGTTACAAAATTTTGGAAGCCAAGACCAAGTATTGTCTGGAAAAAAGAAAAGAACACAGAGCTCTTAGGACAGTGCTTCTCTCTCTCTCTCTTTTTGTTTTGCTTTTCTTTCTTTTCTTTTCTTTAATATTTTTATTTGAGAAAAGCACATACAGTTCTTTAAACATACATTATACATTTCACTCTCTTTTATTTACATTCACCCCTGTGCTCCCCGTCCTTCTCCAGAGCCATCTCTTTTCCTAAAGTCCCACCAAAATATCATTTCGTCATTTGGAGGTAAATTCCCATCTTCCTTTTCCAATAATTTTTCTAGAAACTTTCTCCAGATATATTGTCGAAGGCTTTCGTGGCCGGAATCACTGGGTTGTTGTAGGTTTTTCCGGGCTATATGGCCATGTTCTGGAGGCAATTTTTCTCCTGACGTTTCGCCTGCATCTCTGGCAAGCATCCTCAGAGGTAGTGAGGTCTGTTGGAAGTAGGAAAAATGGGTTTATATATCTGTGGAGTGACCAGGGTGAGACAAAGGACTTTTGTCTGCTGGGGCTAGCTGTGAATGTTTCAGCTGCTGGGGCTAGCTGTGAATGTTTCAGCTGATCACCTTGATTTGCATTCAATGGCTTGGAAGCCTGGGGGGAATCTTTTGTTGAGAGTGATTTTATGTGCCTGTTTGTTTCCCCTCTGTTGTTTTGCTGTTGTAATTTTTGAGTTTTTTTAATACTGGTAGCCAGATTTTGTTCATTTTCATGGTTTCTTCCTTTCTGTTGAAATTGTCCACATGAAATTGTCCACATGAAAGGCACTGCAGATTACTCCAACCAGAGAAATCAGCCATAGCAGAGCACCTGATGAACCAACCTGGACACAGCATATTATTTGAGAACACAGAAATGCTGGACCACTCTCACAACCACCATGTCAGACTACACAGAGAAGCCATTGAAATCCACAAGCATGTGGACAATTTCAACAGAAAGGAAACCATGAAAATGAACAAAATCTGGCTACCAGTATTAAAAAACTCAAAAATTACAACAGCAAAACAACAGAGGGGAAACAAACAGGAACATAAAATCACTCTCAACAAGGGATTCCCCCCGAGCACTTCCAAGCCATTGAATGCAAAGCAAGGTGATCAGCTGAAACATTCACAGCTAGCCCCAGCAGACAAGAGTCCTTTGTCCCACCCTGGTCATTCCACAGATATATAAACCCATTTTTCCTACTTCCAACAGACCTCACTACCTCTGAGGATGCTTGCCATAGATGCAGGCGAAACGTCAGGAGAAAAATTGCCTCCAGAACATGGCCATATAGCCCGGAAAAACCTACAACAACCCAGTTTCTCCAGATACTTTCAAAGTCATTTTTGTAACATAATCCCGTCTTTACTTTTAAGTTTGATGTTAGCTTATTGTTCAATGCCATTTTCCAGATTTCTTTACACCTTTCATTAATCTGTATTTTCATTGCTCCTTTCCAATATTTTGCAATTAATAGTCTAGCTGCTGTTAATAGCATATCTATTAAGTTTTTTCCCATCTTATCTTTCCCATCCTCTTTTTTAACTAACAGTAATATTTCTACTGGAGTCCTCCTAATTTTTATATCCATAATATCACTGTTCTACAAATTTTCAGTTTTTCTCAGTTATGGAAACGAAATGTGCTGTTTCTTAATACATTTAACATGCTGAATTCAAATATAATAATTAAATGTGTTAATTGGCTCTGGTTTCTATGCAACAGATATTTCAATTTTCTCCACAATAGGTAATTCGTTAATATTATGATAATGCGCCTAACCTTACTGCATGTAGATAAACCGTGAATATTTACTAAATTTTAGTCAAATTATATTGCCAATAGTTTATACATGAGAAATATTTATTGAATTCGTCTATTGTTTATGTTTGTGCAGCAAGAAACTATATTAGTAGGTC
Organism: Anolis sagrei ordinatus; assembly: GCF_025583915.1. Lineage (NCBI taxonomy): Eukaryota > Metazoa > Chordata > Lepidosauria > Squamata > Anolidae > Anolis > Anolis sagrei. The sequence goes on along the minus strand of NW_026844811.1, from coordinate 18,346,034 downwards.
TAATGCAGTTGAAAAGTCTGAAAGTTTAAATATCGCTTTCATTGTGACTTTAGTTTCTATCCTGTTTGCTTCTCTGGACTTTTCTTTTGTATTCAAGGAAAGGATTCCCTCTTGCAATGCTCCAGCAGGAGTCTGACAGCATGGACGGAGTCCATTGGCCTTGATATCTTTTCTCCATCGTGCTTTATTGACACACGTGCGAGGAGGCAGAACTACAGTACAAAGAACAATGTAAAACGAGGTTTAACGATACTGTCTCAGTCTTTTTTTTTTTTAATAAATTTTTTATTGATTATCACTTTATTACATACTATTACATTTTGTACATCAACCTC
>NW_026844811.1:18275026-18322451 GCF_025583915.1 Anolis sagrei ordinatus | reverse complement strand
TCGCCGACTTAGGCTGAGATATTAGCGGTATACAAGCGTATAAATAAATAAATAAATAAATAAATAAAATAATAAGTGTAATAATAATAGAGTAAAATAATAATAACAGAGTAAAATAATACATATTTTAATAATAATAAATAGTAAAATAATAAATATAAAAATACAGTAAAATAATAAGTGTAATAATAGAGTAAAATAATAAACGTAATAATAACAATAATAGAGTAAAATAATAAGTGTAATAATAACAATAATAAGTAGAGTAAAATAATGAATGTAATAATAATAAAGTAAGTGTGATAATAATAATAATAAATAGTAAAATAATAAATATAATAATAGAGTAAAAATAATAAGTGTAATAATAATAATAATAATAGAGTAAAATAATAAATATAATAATAGAGTAAAATAATAAGTGTAATAATAATAATAATAATAATAGAGTAAAATAATAAATATAATAATAGAGTAAAATAATAAGTATAATAATAATAGAGTAAAATAATAAATATAATAATAGAGTAAAATAATAAGTGTAATAATAATAATAATAATAGAGTAAAATAATAAATGTAATAATAATAAAGTAAAATAAAATAATAAATATAATAATGGAGTAAAATAATAAATATAATAATAATAATAATAATAATAATAATCACACTATTATTATTATTATTATTATTATTATTACTGAGGCTGGATCTATCTACACTACCACATAATCCAGTTTCTGAATCCAGATTGTCTGATTTAAATTGGATTATATGAGTCCACACTGTATAATCCAGTTCAAAGCAGATTCAGAAACTGGATCATATGGCAGTCTAGTCTAGCTGGGGCTTAAAACAGATGAAAATGAATGAGCAACTGGACTTTCCCTTTAAACTACTTGCTTGTTGTTGTTGTTGTTTAAACCCTAAGGGAAATAGAACCACCCAGAGATAATTTTGCTGTACAATCCTAAAGTTGGAAGAGACTTCGGGGGCCATCCAGTCCAACCCCCTGTCAAGAAGCAGGAAAATCACATTCAATGCATCCCTGACAGATGGCCATCCAGCCTCTGGGTTGTTGTAGGTTTTTCGGACTGTATGACATGTGCCAGAAGCATTCTCTTCTGATGTTTCACCTGCATCTGTAGCAGACATCCTCAGAGGTGGTGAGGATGCTTGCCACAGATGCAGGCGAAACGTCAGGAGAGAATGCTTCTAGAATATGACCATACAGTCCAAAAAACGTACAACAACCATGTGATTCCGGCCATGAAAGCCTTCGATAATACATCATCCAGCCTCTGTTTAAAAGCCTCCAAAGAAGAAGCCTCCACCACACCTTGGGGCAGAGAGTTCCACTGCTGAACAGCTCTCACCGTTAGGAAATTCTTCCTAATGTTCAGGTGGAATCTCCTTTCCTGTAGTTCAGTGACTCCCAACCTGTGGTCTGTGGACCACCAATGGTCCACAAAAACTAAAGTATGGTCCGCGGCCTCACTGTTACTACATCATAACTGGTATTGCGAAACCCTCTTATAGTGCCAAAGCTTAGTAAACACTAGCCGTCCCCTGCCACGCATTACTGTGGCCCAGTCTGTGTATATGTGCTGTGTGTGTATATATATGTGTATATGTGTGTGTATATGTTTGTGTATATGTGTGTGTTTGTGTTTATATGTGGTTTTGCGCATGCATTGTAATGCATTTTTTGGTTTTTGGCTTTTTATGTCTCTTCTGCTGTGTTTTCCAGTGCTTTTATGTGTGATGGTCACTCATTGGTCTGTTAGGTGTGTTGTGTCCAAATTTGGTGTCCCTTCGTCCAGTGGTTTTTGAGTTATGTTAATCCCACAAACAAACATTACATTTTTATTTATATAGATTTATTTATTTATTATTTATTTACGGCATTTCTATGCCGCCCTTCTCACCCCGAAGGGGACTCAGAGCAGCTTGCAATATATATTTTCATACAATATATTATATTAATAGCATAGTACAATGTCAGTATTATATATTACTATATTGCACTATACCATTATATTGTAATATTATTAGTAGTATTACATGTAATGTAAATATATAATTATAGTATTGTATTATTATTACTAGTATTATATTGTATTACATTATAATACTATAAATATCATATGTATATAAATATACATTATATTATTTAATTTAATAATAACAGAGTAAATTAATAAATATAATAAAAAATAAAAAATATATAATAGAGAAAAAATAATGTACCGAATGTAATAATAATAATTCGAGTAAAACAACAACAACAACAACAACAAAGTAAAATAATAACCTTGACTCGAATATATAAGCCTAGAGAGCCTTTTTATTTTTTTAATTTTATGTACGATTTATTTATATGCTGCCCTTCTCAGCCCGAAGGGGACTCAGAGCGGCTTACAAGTAAAAAGTAAATACAATATATTATTACCATAGCACACATTAGAGTGAAATATTATTAGTAATATTACTTTTAATATAAATTATATAATTATAATATCCTATTACAGCGTTTCTCAACCTGGGGGTCGGGACCCCTGGGGGGGTCGCGAGGGGGTGTCAGAGGGGTCGCCAAAGACCCATCAGAAAGGTGGAAGGTGAACTACATCTCCCCTAAATCACTGTCAATTCATCCCAAATCCCTCCAGTACATTCCGTTGGTCATGGGGGTTCTGTGTTGGAAGTTTGGACCAATTGTATCGTTGGTGGGGCTCAAGGGACTCTTTGATTGTAGGTGAACTATAAATCTCAGCAACTACAACTCCCAAATACAAAGCTTTAATTTCCCCAAACTCCACAAGTGTTCGCATTTGGGCATATTGAGTATTTGTGTGAAGTTTGGTCCAGATCTATTATTGTTTGAGTCCACAGTGCTCTCTGGATGTAGGTGAACTACAACTCCCAAACTCAAGGTCAATGCCCACCAAACCCTTCCAGTATTTTCTGTTGGTCAAGGGAGTTCTGTGTGCCAAATTTGGCCCAATTCCATCACTGGTGGAGTTCAGAATGCTCTTTGATTGTAGGTGAACTATAAATCCCAGCAACTACAACTCCCAAATGACAAAATCAGTCCCCCCACCCCACTCCACCAGTATTCAAATCGGGTATTTGTGCCAAATTTGATCCACTGAATTAAAATACATCTCACATATCAGTTATTTACATGATGATTCCTAACAGTAACACAATTGCAGTTTTGAAGTAGCAACGAAAATAATTTCATGGTTGGGGGTCAGCACAACATATAGAACTGTATTAAGGGGTTGCAGCATTAGAAAGGTTGACAACCACTGTCCTATTATTAGTAGTAGTACTATATTGTATTACATTATAATATTATCAATATTATATGTATATACAATATATTATATTATATTATATTATATTATATTATATTATAAGCACAGTGCAGCCTTATCTTGTGGTGCCAGAGCGCAGTCTGTTCAGCGCCTTCCAAGTCGCCCAGTCCTGTGTGCCCAGGGGGGAGTCTCTCATTTGGTATCAGCCATTGGTTGAGGTTCTGGGTTTGAGCCTGCCACTTTTGGACTCTTGCTTGCTGAGGTGTTCCAGCGAGTATCTCTGTAGATCTTAGAAAACTATTTCTAGATTTAAGTCGTTGACGTGCTGGCTGATACCCAAACAGGGGATGAGCTGGAGATGTCTCTGCCTTGGTCCTTTCACTATTGGCTGCTACTTCCCGGCGGATGTCAGGTGGTGCAATACCGGCTAAGACAGTGTAATTTCTCCAGTGGTGTAGGGCGCAGACACCCCGTGATAATGCGGCATGTCTCATTAAGAGCCACATTCACTGTTTTAGCGTGGTGAGATGTGTTCCACACTGGGCATGCATACTCAGCAGCAGAGTAGCACAGCGCAAGCGCAGATGTCTTCACTGTGTCTGGTTGTGATCCCCAGGTTGTGCCAGTCAGCTTTCGTATGATATTGTTTCTAGCACCCACTTTTTGCTTGATGTTCAGGCAGTGCTTCTTGTAGGTCAGAGCACGGTCCAGAGTGACTCCCAGGTGTTTGGGTGCGCTGCAATGCTCCAGTGGGATTCCTTCCCAGGTGATCTTCAGAGCTCGGGATGCTTCTCTGTTCTTGAGATGAAAGGCACATGTCTGTGTTTTAGATGGGTTAGGGATCAGCTGGTTTTCCCTGTAATAGGCAGTAAGAGCACCTAGAGCTTCGGAGAGCTTCTGTTCAACCATCTCAAAGCTCCCTGCTTGAGCGGTGATGGCACGATCATCAGCATAGATGAAGCTCTCTGTCCCTTCTGGCAGTGGCTGGTCCTTTGTGTAGATGTTGAACATGGATGGAGCAAGCACGCTCCCCTGAGGCAGGCCGATCTTCTGTTTCCACCATCTGCTTCTCTGGCCCTGGAACTCAACAAAAAAGCTCCTGTTTTGTAGCAGGTTTCCTATGAGGCGGGTGAGGTGGTAGTCCTTTGTGATATTATACATTTTTCTCAGGAGGAGGCGGTGGTTCACAGTATCATAGGCTGCTGACAGGTCTATGAAGACAGCTCCTGTGATCTGCTGCCTTTCAAAGCCATCTTCTATGTGCTGAGTCAGGTTCAGCACTTGCAATGTGCAGCTTTTGCCTTTCCTGAAGCCAGCTTGCTGTGGGATCAGACAGGGTCTATTTTTTCCATAATTCTATGCAAAATAAGTCTCTCCAGAACTTTGTAGAGGTGGCACAACAGGGAAATTGGTCTGTAGCTTTTTGGGTCATTACGGTCTTTGCCTGGCTTCAAGATGGCGATGACTCTTGCTTTCCTCCAGATTTTGGGGATCTGACAGGAAGCAGTGCAGTTGTTCATTAGCTCCAGCAGCCAGCACCTTCCTTTAGGACCAAAGTTCTTGATTTGTTCCATCCAGAAATGCAGAGCTAACCTCAAGAAATGGGGCTACAAAGTGGAATCCACGACATGCAAGTGTGGAGAAGAACAAACCACTGACCACCTGCTGCAATGCAACCTGAGCCCTGCCACATGCACAATGGAGGACCTTCTTGCAGCAACACCAGAGGCACTCCAAGTGGCCAGATACTGGTCAAAGGGCATTTAACCAACTACCAAACTCACAAATTTTGTATTTGTCTGTTTGTTTGCTTTGTTCTGTTAGAAATGTAATATAATGGACTGGTTGTGCTGACACGACAAATAAATAAAAATAAATAGTAGGAATTTAACAAATTTGATCCAGCTTAGGAGAACTAACTAAAGAAGCACTGCCTGAACATTAAGTAAAAAGTGGGTGCTAGAAACTATATCATACGAAAGCTGACTGGCACAACCTGGGGATCACAACCAGACACAGTGAAGACATCTGCCCTTGCGCTGTGCTACTCTGCTGCTGAGTATGCATGCCCAGTGTGGAACACATCTCACCACACTAAAACAGTGGATGTGGCTCTTAATGAGACATGCCGCATTATCACGGGGTGTCTGCGCCCTACACCACTGGAGAAATTACACTGCTTAGCCGGTATTGCACCACCTGACATCCGCCGGGAAGTAGCAGCCAATAGTGAAAGGACCAAGGCAGAGACATCTCCAGCTCATCCCCTGTTTGGGTATCAGCCAGCACGTCAACAACTTAAATCTAGAAATAGTTTTCTAAGATCTACAGAGACACTCACTGGAACACCTCAGCAAGCGAGAGTCCAAAAGTGGCAGGCTCAAACCCAGAACTGATACCCAATGAGAGACTCCCCACTGGGCACACAGAAGACGGGGCGACTTGGAAGGCACTGAACAGACTGCGCTCTGGCACCACGAGATGCAGAGCCAACCTCAAGAAATGGGGCCACAAAGTGGAATCCACGACATGCGAGTGTGGAAAAGAGCAAACCACTGACCACCTGCTGCAATCAGCCAGCACGTCAACGAATTAAATCAAGAAATAGTTTTCTTAGATCTACAGAGACACTTGCTGGAACACCTCAGCAAGCGAGAGTCCAAAAGTGGCAGGCCCAAACCCAGAACCTCAACCAATGGCTGATACCAATGAGAGACTCCCCCCTGGGCACACAGAGGACTGGGCGACCTGGAAGGCACTGAACAGACTGCGCTCTGGCACCACGAGATGCAGAGCCAACCTTCAGAAATGGGGCTATAAAGTGGAATCCTCGACATGCGAGTGTGGAGAGGAGCAAACCACTGACCACCTGCTGCAATGCAACCTGAGCCCTGCCACATGCACAATGGAGGACCTTCTTGCAGCAACACCAGAGGCACTCCAAGTGGCCAGATACTGGTCAAAGGACATTTAATCAACTACCAAACTCACAAGTTGTGTATTTTGTCTGTTTGTTTGCTTTGTTCTGTTAGAAATGGAATATAATGGACTGGTTGCTCTGACACGGCAAATAAATAAGCCTTAAAAATGGCTGGAAAACTCGGTTCATACTCAATATATACGGTATGTTCCCAGGATTCCATGCCATCGCGCCACAGCAGGTAAAATGGTGTCCATACACTGCAGTGTAGATTCTTCCTGTTAAATCAACAGAGGGATGACTAAATTGGCATTTATAAAATTGCAGCCGCTCCATACTTCCTCTGATGTTGTTTTGTAAGCCTCCACGTGAACGTTATCGACACTGAACCCTTTTAAAATATGATGAAGGAATAAGTCACCTGGGTCCCTGCTTCTCTCTTGGCCCAAGGCGCCTCTGAGCGCTCCAACTCTCCAATTAGCTGGATTTCAGGATTGGAAATATTGGAGACACACAAGTTTAGCTTTGGCAACGCAATGAAGTGACCTTCAAGATGGTTGCCATATTTAGCCACACTCCCATTTCCAACAGTGACTGCCCCGTGACAGAAGAAAGGGAGCAGCTGCCCAGAAAAGTAAAACCAAAAAACCAAATTTAATTGGGTTGCTGTGAGTTTTCCGGCCTGTCTGGCCATGTTCCAGAAGCATTCTCTCCTGACGTTTCACCCACATCTATGGCAGGCATCCTCGGAGGTTGTGAGGTCTGTCGGAAACTAGGAAAACTTATTTGTTTATTTTATTTACGACATTTCTATGCCTCTCTTCTCACCCCAAAGGGGACTCATACATACAATAGATTATATTATTAGCATAGTACAATATCAGTATTAAATATTACTGTATTGTATTATCTATATAAATAAAAATGTAATGTTCGTTTGTGATACCATCAGAACTCAAAAACCACTGGGGGAATTGACACCAAATTTGGACACCTAACAGCCCAATGTATGTCCTCCACTCAAAAAAATTGATTTTGTCATTTGGGAATTGTCGTTGCTGGGATTTATAGTTTACCTACAATCAAAGACCATTCCGAACTCCACCAATGATGGAATTGGGCCAAACTTAGCACACAGGGCTCCCATGACCAACAGAAAAAACTGGAAGGGTTTGGTGGACACTGACCTTGAGTTTGGGAATTGTAGTTCACCCACATCCAGAGAGCACTGTGGACTCAAACAATGATGGATCTGGACCAAACTTGGCACGAATATTCCATATGCCCAAATATGAACACAGATGGAGTTTAAGGGGAAACAGACCTTGACATTTGGGAGTTGTAGTTGCTGGGATTTATAGTTCACCTACAATCAAAGAGCATTCTGAACTCCACCAATGATGGAATTGAACCAAACGGCACACAGGACTCCCATGACCAACAGAAAATACTGGAAGGGTTTGGTGGGCATTGACCTTGAGTTTGGGAGTTGTAGTTCAACTACATTCAGAGAGCACTGTGGACTCAAACAATGATGGATCTGGACCAAACTTGGCACAAGCACTCAATACGCCCAAATATGAACACAGATGGAGTTTGGAGAAATAGACCTTGACATTTGGGAGTTGTAGTTACTGGGATTTATAGTTCACCTACAATCAAAGAGCATTCTGAACTCCACCAACGATGGAATTGAACCAAACTTGGCACACAGAACTCCCATGACCAACAGAAAATACTGGAAGGGTTTGGTGGGCATTGCCCTTGAGTTTGGGAGTTGTAGTTCACCTACATCCAGAGAGCACTGTGGACTCAAACAATGATGGATCTGGACCAAACTTGGCACGAATATTCCATATGCCCAAATATGAACACAGATGGAGTTTAAGGGGAAACAGACCTTGACATTTGGGAGTTGTAGTTGCTGGGATTTATAGTTCACCTACAATCAAAGAGCATTCTGAACTCCACCAATGATGGAATTGAACCAAACATGCCATACAGGACTTCCATGACCAACAGAACACACTGGAAGGGTTTGGTGGGCATTGACCTTGAGTTTGGGAGTTGTAGTTCACCTACATCCAGAGAGCACTGTGGACTCAAACAATGATGGATCTGGACCAAACTTGGCACAAATATTCCATATGCCTAAATATGAACACAGATGGAGTTTGGAGGAAATAGACCTTGACATTTGGGATTTGTAGTTACTGGGATTTATAGTTCACTACAATTAAAGAGCATTCTGAAACCCACAAATGACAGAAATGGGGCAAACTTCCCACACAGAACCCCCATGACCAACAGAAAATACTTAAGGCCATACAGTCCCAACTCTCTTCACCAGGGAAAGAAAATGTAGTCAGACCCCTCCTGACAAAGAGCCATCCAGTCATCAATATAGAGAGATAGATATGATTCTCTCTCTCACACGCACAGATATAGTATCCTAGATTTGAAAGAGACCCTTAAAGAAGGACTAGGATATGTTGCATATTCCAGAGTAGGCAAACCAGACACTCTCCACAGCAACACTGACAAAGAAACAACAAGAAATACTGTTTACTCACAAGCAGAAAGGAATTCCATAGATTAGAAACCAACACTTTCTCATTACTTTATTTTCCAGATCACCAGACTGGGCCACAGCAACACCTGGCAGGGGACAGCTAGTACCATTATATTATGGTTGAACAGAAGCTCTCTGAAACTCCAGGTGCCCTTACTGCCTATGACAGGGAAAACCAGCTGATCCCTAATCCATCTAAAACGCAGACATGTTCTTTTCACCGGAAGAACAGACAAGCATCCCGAGCTCTGAGGATTATCATCTGGGAAGGAATCCCACGGGAGCATTGCAGCGCACCCAAATACCTGGGTGTCACTCTGGACCGTGCTCTGACCTGCAAGAAGCACTGCCTGAACATCAAGGAAAAAGTGGGTGCTAGAAACAATATCATATGAAAGCTGACTGGCACAACCTGGGGGTCACAACCAGACACAGTGAAGACATCTGCCCTTGCGCTATGCTACTCTGCTGCTGAGTATGCATGCCCAGTGTGGAACACATCTCACCACACTAAAACAGATTGGATTACTGTAATGCGCTCTACGTGGGGATGCCCTTGAAAACGGCTTGGAAATTTCAAGTGGTCCAATGGGCAGCAGTCAGGATGCTGACTGGGGCCCATTACAGAGAGAGGTCAACCCTCCTGTTCAAGGAGCTCCACTGGCTGCTGTTTATTTTCCAAGCCCAATTTAAGGTGCAGGTGCTTACCTACAAAGCCCTAAACAGTTTGGGACCTGCCTACCTACGTGACCGCATCTCCGTGTACGAACCCACGCATTCACTTCGTTCATCTGGAGAGACCCTGCTCGTGATTCAGCCTGCGTCGCAGGCGCATTTGGTGGGGACACGAGACAGGGACTTTTCTGTGGTGGCCCCCCGACTCTGGAACACCCTCCCCAAAGATCTTTAGAAAGAACTTGAAGACCTGGCTGTTCCAATGTGCCTTTCCAGATACTCCAATAACAAGTCCCAGAAGCACTTTATTAGAATTAAGATTGCGGCACACCGCACTTACCCTATAATTCTTACATATCACCTGTCACATCCTCACTTTTAATCTGTACCCATTACACTGGCCCGGCCCAGTTTTATTGTGTCTTGGTGTATTGTTTATTGCTCATTTAATTTTGCTTTAACTGTTTTTAATTTGCTTTAGGTTGTGCATTGTTACGTTGTGTTTTGAGGCCTTGGCCTTTGTAAGCCGCATCGAGTCCTTTGGGAGATGCTAGCGGGTTACAAATAAAGTTAATAATAATAATAATAATAATAATAATAATAATAATAATAAGCAGTAGATGTGGCTCTTAATGAGACATGACACATTATCACGGGGTGCCTGCGCCCTACACCACTGGAGAAATTACACTGCTTAGCCGGTATTGCACCACCTGACATCCGCTGGGAAGTAGCAGCCAATAGTGAAAGGACCAAGGCAGAGACATCTCCAGCTCATCCCTTGTTTGGGTATCAGCCAGCATGTCAACGACTTAAATCAAGACATAGTTTTCTAAGATCTACAGAGACACTCGCTGGAACACCTCAGCAAGCGAGAGTCCAAAAGTGGCAGGTTCAAACCCAGAACCTCAACCCCTGGCTGATACCAGATGAGAAACTCCCCCCTGGGCACACAGAAGACGGGGCGACTTGGAAGGCGTTGAACAGACTGCAGAACGAGATGCAGAGCCAATCTTGAGAAATGGGGCCACAAAGTGGAGTCCACGACATGCGAGTGTGGAGAAGAGCAAACCACTGACCACCTGCTGCAATGCAGCCTGAGCCCTGCCACATGATGCACAAGGGAGGACCTTCTTGCGGCAACACCAGAGGCACTCCAAGGGGCCAGAGACTGGTCAAAGGACATTTAATCCACTACCAAACTTACAAATTTTGTGTTTTGTCTGTTTGTTAAAAATTTGTTAAAAATGTAATACAATTGTCTGGTTGATACTGACCCGATAAATAAATACCATTATATTGTAATATTATTAGTAATATAACATGTAATATAAAATATATAATTATAATATAATACTTACTTACTTAGGCGATCCCTCGTTGGACGAGTAAGATGGTCTTCCATTATGGGTTTCCCTGTGGGTCCGTAGGTGGCTGTGGAGCCCTATTCTTGACCCGCATCTTCTTCCGCAGTGGAGGCATTGGTTTCCAGGTGGAAGGCGGTCCCGGTCGGGGTTGGCTTGATGCGCCTTCCTCCTGGCACGTTTCTCTCTTTCACCCTCCACTCGTGCCTCCTCAAATTCTGCAGCACTGCTGGTCACAGCTGACCTCCAGCTGGAGCGCTCAAGGGCCAGGGCTTCCCAGTTCTCAGTGTCTATGCCAGAGTTTTTAAGGTTGGCTTTGAGCCCATCTTTAAATCTCTTTTCCTGTCCACCAACATTCCGTTTTCCGTTCTTGAGTTCAGAGTAGAGCAACTGCTTTGGGAGACGGTGGTCAGGCATCCGGACAACGTGGAGTTGATGGCGGAGGACCATCGCTTCAATGCTGGTGGTCTTTGCTTCTTCCAGCACGCTGACATTTGTCGGCTTGTCTTCCCAAGAGATTTGCAGGATTTTCCGGAGGCAGCGCTGATGGAATCGTTCCAGGAGTTGCATGTGACGTCTGTAGACAGTCCACGTCTCACAGGCATATAGCAGGGTTGGGAGGACAATAGCTTTATAAACAAGCACCTTGGTATCCCTACGGATGTCCCGGTCCTCAAACACTCTCTGCTTCATTCGGAAAAATGCTGCACTCACAGAGCTCAGGCGGTGTCGATGTTGACTTTTGGTGGAGAGGTGGCTGCCAAGGTAGCGGAAATGGTCAACATTTTCTAATGCTACACCATTAAGCTGTATCTCTGGCCATGGAGAGGGCTTGGCTGGTGACTGCTGGAACAGCACTTTGGTTTTCTCGATGTTCAGTGACAGGCCAAGCTTCGTGTATGCTTCTACGAATATTAGTAGTAGCAGTATTATATTGCACTATGTTATAACATTATAAATATTATATGTATAGACAATATTTTACATTACATTATTATTATTATTATTATTATTATTATTATTATTATTATTATTATTACTAGCCATCCACTGCCACACATTGCTGTGGCCCAGTCTGTGTATATGTGTTGTGTGTGTATATATATGTGCATATGTATGTGTATATATTTGTATAAATGTGTGTATATATTTGTATATATGTGGATATGTGTGTGTGTGTGTATGGTTTTGTGAAAAAATTTTGGCTTTTCAAGTCTCTTCTGCTGTGTTTTTCAGTGTTTCTGTGAGTGATAGTCACTTGTTGGTGGTTAGCTGCCCCTGATTGTTTTTTTTGTCTGGAATTCCCCTGTTTTTGAATGTTATTCTTTATTTACTGTTATGTTATGTGATTTACTCCAACAAAGCACCCAATGAAGCAACCGGGACACAGCATATTATTGGAGAACACAGAAATGCTGGACCACTCTCACATCCACCATGTCAATCTACAAAGAGAAGAGAGTAAGTTACACGTAAGACATGTGGACAATTTCAACAGAAAGGAGGAAACCATGAAAATGAACAAAATCTGGCTACCAGTATTAAAAAGTCTAAAATCATGACAGTAAATAAAGGATAATACTCAAAAACAGGGGAATTCCAGACAAGAAACAATCGGGTCCAACCAATCACCTCCCAACAGAGGATTCCCCCAGGCAGTAAGAAGCCAAACCTTGAAACTGCTAGGCCATTAAACGCTAATCAAGGTGGCCAATTGAAACATTCACACTTGCCTCAAACAGACCAGAGTTCTTTCTCCCACCCTGGACTTTCCACAGACTTTCCAAACCCCATTTCCCTAGTTTCCAACAGACCTCACAGTCTCTGAGGATGCCTGCCATAGATGCAGGAGAAATGTCAGGAGAGAATGCTTCTGCAACATGGCCATACAGCCCAAAAAACTTACAACAACCCATTTTTTTCTGTGTTTTTTAAAAGAATATGCAGACAACGGTAGATCATAGAATCCTAGAATCCTAGAGTTGGAAGAGACCTCATGGGCCATCCAGTCCAACCTCATTCTGCCAAGAAGCAGGAATATTGCATTCAAATCACCCCTGACAGATGGCTATCCAGCCTCTGTTTAAAAGCTTCCAAAGAAGGAGCCTCCTCCACACTCCCTCTGGGGCAGAGAGTTCCACTGCTGAACGGCTCTCACAGTCAGGAAGTTCTTCCTCATGTTCTCATATAATAGACTCAGGGCCCTTCCACAAAGCCATATAACCCAGAATATCAAGGCGGAAAATCCCACAATATAATAATAATAATAATAATAATAATAATAATAATAATAATAATAGAGTATGAGGATTTAAAGATCAAACTGCAAAGACTCTGGCACAAGCCAGTCAAGGCGGTCCCAGTGATGATCGGCACAATGAGTGCAGTGCCTCAAGACCTTGGCCTGCACTTAAACACAATCAGCATTGACAAGATTACCATCTGTCAGCTGCAAAAGGCCACCTTACTGGGATCTGCACCCATAATTCGGAAATACATCACACAGTCCTAGACACTTGGGAAATGTCCGACGTGTGATCCAATTCAACAGCCAGCGGAGTGTCTGCTGTGGACTCATCTTGTGGTGTTTCAAATAATAATAATAACAATAACAATAATAATAATAATAATAATATACTTTATTTATATTCCGCCTGAACTCCCAGAGGGGAGGTATATATATCTGTTGAAGGTCCAGGGTAGAAGAAAGAACTTGTCTGTTGGAAGCAAGTGTGAATGTTGCAATTGATTACCATTGCAAAGCCTCGCAGCTTCAACACCTTGCTGATTCCTGCCCGGGGGAATCCTTTGTTGGGAGGTGTTCGCTGGCCCTGATTGTTTCATGTCTGGAATTCACCTGTTTTACTGTCCAGATTTTACAGTTTTTTTAAATACTGGTAGCCAGATTTTGTTGATTTTCATGGTTTCCTCTTTTCTGGTGTCAACATGCTTGTGGATTTCAACTAAATGCAGCATTGCCCAAGCACAAATCAAGGAACACGAAAGAGTCAGTTAATGCCTCCCAACAAAGGATTCCCCCAGGCAGGAATCAGCCAGTCTTGAAGCTGCAAGGTCATTCAGTGCTAATCAACGTTCACACTTGCCTCCAACAGACAAGAGTTCTTTCTCCCATCCTGGACCTTCCACAAATATATAAACATTCCTTGTTTAGTTTCCAACGGAACTCAGAACCTCTGAAGATGCCTGCCATAGATGTGGGTGAAACGCAAGGAGAGAATGCTTCTGGAACATGGCCAGACAGCCTGGAAAACTCAAAGGAACTCAGTGATTCCGGCCATGAAAGCTTTTGACTATACATTTCTATATCTGTGGAATAATGTCCAGGGTGGGAGAAAAAACTCTTGTCTGCTTGAGGCAAGTGTGAATGTTGCAATTGGCCACCCTGATTAGCATTTAATGGTCTTGAAGCTTCAAAGCCTGGCTGGTATCTGTCTGGGGAATCCTTTCTTGGGATGTGTTAGCTAGCCCTGATTGTTTCCTGTCTGGAATTCCCCTATTTTATGAGTGCTATTATTTATTTACTGTCCTGATTTTAGATTTTTTAAAATACTTGTAGCCATAGTTCCGATTTCTGATTGGCTTGCTGATGAGACAAACGGTTTTAACTGCCACTTTCACTTTGGAGAGTGAAGAGAGCACTGACTGGAAACAGTCAGGAAGGAAATGGCTGTCAACTCTCTGAAGTTTGATCATTTTAAAGGTATGAAGCATAATTTAAAGATTGTTTATAAAGGACTGTTCATTCCCTCTGTTCTCTGTGTGAATTCAGAGAGACTGCTGTATATATCGTTGCCCTGTTTGACTTTGAACTGAAGATAATTTATTATACTGCAGGGTATATCTTGGTTCAAAATGGTGGTAATGCTTCTGTTTACTTACATTTACCAACCCCCACACACATTTCTATCCCGACTTCTTCAACCTCCCAAGAGGGACTCAGGACAGCTACCAACAGGCACCATTCAATGCTGACAGCCCAGAAAACTCACAGCAACCCAGTGATGCTGGCCCTGAAAGTCTTCGACAACACACATTCGTTTCCCACACTTGCTTGATTTCTCTCAAGTAAAAAAATTCAGTTTTTTTAAATTATCTGGAGCATATTTTTATTCCATTTTGGTTGTCAATGGAGAAGGGATGAAAATCATGTGTTACCACCCCACCCAATTCGTTTCATGTCTCAGAACTGCTCTCACTAGGCCATAATGCCACAGAGCCAATGCCAATCAATTTGAGGCGCAGCTACGGACAACCAAACAGCAGAAGCAAGTTTCTAATAACCATTGGAGTGATCAGAGTGAAGAGAGGGGTTCAGGAAGACAGTCCCACCTTGTCTCCTGCACTGTGCTAAAAATATACTGTGTATACATATAATATTGATAATATTATAATGTAATACTAATAATAATACGATATTGCAATTATATATTTTATATTACATGTAATATTACTAATAATAATACAGTATAATGGTATAGTACAAAATAGTAATATGTCATTCTAATATTGTGCTATGGTAATAATATAATATATTGTATTTACATATTGCTTGTAAGCTGCTCTGAGTCCCCTTTGGGGTCAGAAGGGCGCCATATCAATGTCGTAAATAAATAAATACACCACGCTTCAGGACATAACCAGGACAAGTGCTGCTCTGGGATCAGAGTGAAGAGAGGGGGCCAGGAAGGCAGTCCCACCTTGTCCTCTGCATTGTGCTAATAATATAATATATTGTATTTACATATTACTTGCAAGCTGCTCTGAGTCCCCTTTGGGGTCAGAAGGGCGCCATATCAATGTCGTAAATAAATAAATACACCACGCTTCAGGACATAACCAGGACAAGTGCTGCTCTGGGATCAGAGTGAAGAGAGGGGGCCAGGAAGGCAGTCCCACCTTGTCCTTTACATTGTGCTAATAATATAATATATTGTATTTACATATTGCTTGTAAGCTGCTCTGAGTCCCCTTTGGGGTCAGAAGGGCGCCATATCAATGTCGTAAATAAATAAATACACCACGCTTCAGGACATAACCAGGACAAGTGCTGCTCTGGGATCAGAGTGAAGAGAGGGGGCCAGGAAGGCAGTCCCACCTTGTCCTCTGCATTGTGCTAATAATATAATATATTGTATTTACATACTACTTGTAAGCTGCTCTGAGTCTCCTTCGGGGTCAGAAGGGCACCGTATCAATGTCGTAAATAAATAAATACACCACGCTTCAGGACATAACCAGGACAACTGCTGCTCTGGGATCAGAGTGAAGAGAGGGGGCCAGGAAGGCAGTCCCACCTTGTCCTCTGCATTGTGCTAATAATATAATATATTGTATTTACATATTACTTGCAAGCTGCTCTGAGTCCCCTTTGGGGTCAGAAGGGCGCCATATCAATGTCGTAAATAAATAAATACACCACGCTTCAGGACATAACCAGGACAAGTGCTGCTCTGGGATCAGAGTGAAGAGAGGGGGCCAGGAAGGCAGTCCCACCTTGTCCTTTACATTGTGCTAATAATATAATATATTGTATTTACATATTGCTTGTAAGCTGCTCTGAGTCCCCTTTGGGGTCAGAAGGGCGCCATATCAATGTCGTAAATAAATAAATACACCACGCTTCAGGACATAACCAGGACAAGTGCTGCTCTGGGATCAGAGTGAAGAGAGGGGGCCAGGAAGGCAGTCCCACCTTGTCCTTTACATTGTGCTAATAATATAATAAATTGTATTTACATACTACTTGTAAGCTGCTCTGAGTCTCCTTCGGGGTCAGAAGGGCACCGTATCAATGTCGTAAATAAATAAGTACACCACGCTTCAGGACATAACCAGGACAACTGCTGCTCTGGGGCAGAGTGAAGAGAGGGGGCCAGGAAGACAGTCCCACCTTGTCCTCTGCATTGTGCTAATAATATAATATATTGTATTTACATATTACTTGCAAGCTGCTCTGAGTCCCCTTTGGGGTCAGAAGGGCGCCATATCAATGTCGTAAATAAATAAATACACCACGCTTCAGGACATAACCAGGACAAGTGCTGCTCTGGGATCAGAGTGAAGAGAGGGGGCCAGGAAGGCAGTCCCACCTTGTCCTTTACATTGTGCTAATAATATAATATATTGTATTTACATATTGCTTGTAAGCTGCTCTGAGTCCCCTTTGGGGTCAGAAGGGCGCCATATCAATGTCGTAAATAAATAAATACACCACGCTTCAGGACATAACCAGGACAAGTGCTGCTCTGGGATCAGAGTGAAGAGAGGGGGCCAGGAAGGCAGTCCCACCTTGTCCTCTGCATTGTGCTAATAATATAATATATTGTATTTACATATTACTTGCAAGCTGCTCTGAGTCTCCTTTGGGGTCAGAAGGGCGCCATATCAATGTCGTAAATAAATAAATACACCACGCTTCAGGACATAACCAGGACAACTGCTGCTCTGGGATCAGAGTGAAGAGAGGGGGCCAGGAAGGCAGTCCCACCTTGTCCTTTATTGTGCTAAAAATGTAATATATTGTATTTATGTATTACTTGTAAGCTGCTCTGAGTCCCCTTCGCGGTCAGAAGGGCGGCATATAAATAATAATAAATAGATCGTGCAAATAATATCCCTGATTAATTCTAATCTTTGAGAATTTACTATTTTGGACTATAATCGCCAACTGTCTAGGGCAGTGTTCCTCAACCTTCCTAATGCCGCGACCCCTTAATACAGTTCCTCATGATGGGTGACCCCCAAACATAACATTATTTTCGTTGCTACTTCGTAACTGGAATGTTGGTATTGTTATGAATCGTAATGTAAATCCGACATAAACGGGTTGGCTGAATGTCGGATAAACGAAATTGTCGGATAATATGGAGTCTCCTACGTGGCACTTGACACCTAGAATACTAACGACAGGGACTCAAAGGGCTAAGGCAAGGCAACACCTCAGGGCTAGAGAGGCCCAACAGGAAGTGCCCGGATGTGGAAGAGGAACGTGGAAATCACAGAAGGAAAGAGGGAGGACACTTCCGCTTCTGGTCCTGCCTCTTTCCCTCTTTCCTCCTCCTCGTCTTGCCTTTTGCACGGAATGTCGGATAAGAAAAAGGTTGGATAAGCAAGACTCTACTGTATCCGATATACAGGATGCATTTGCATTTGCATTCATTGAACTAAATTTGGAAGAAATGCTGAATACGCCCACATTTGAACACTGGTGGGGTTGGGATTGATTTTGTCATATAGGAGTTGTAGTTGCTGGGATTTATAGTTCGCCTACAATCAAAGGGCATTCTGAACTCCACCAATGATGAAATTGAACCAATTTTGGCACACAGAACAGAAAATACTGGAAGGGTTTGGTGGGCATTGACCTTGAGTTTGGGAGTTGTAGTTCACCAAAATCCAAAGAGCACTGTGGACTCAAACAATGATGGATCTGGGCCAAACTTGGCACGAATACTCAATATGCCCAAATGTGAACACTGGTGTAGTTTGGGGAAAATAGACCTTGCTATTTGGGAGTTGTAGTTGCTAGGATTTATAGTTTACCTACAATGAAAGAGCATTCGGAACCTCACTGACAATAGAATTGGACCAAACTTGGCACACAGTTCTCCCATGACCAACAGGAAATACTGGAAGGGTTTGGTGGGCATTGACCTTGAGTTTGGGAGTTGTAGTTCACCTACATCCAAATAGCACTGTGGATTCAAACAATGATAGATTTGGGCAAAACTTGGCACGGATACTCAGTATGCCCAAACATGAACCCTGGTGTAGTTTGGGGAAAACAGACCTTGATATTTGAGAGTTGTAGTTGCTGGGATTTATAGTTCACCTACAATCAAAGAGAATTCTGCACTCCAGCAATGATGGAACTGAATCAATCTCGGCACACAGAACTCCCATGACCAACAGGAAATACTGGAAGGGTTTGGTGGGCATTGCCCTTGAGTTTGGGAGTTGCAGTTCACCTAATAATAATTATTAGCATAGCACAATATTATTATTATATTACTATATTGTACAATACCACTACACTGCAATATTATTAGTAGTATTGCATGTAATATATAATATACAATTATAATAGTGTATTATTATTAGTATTATATTGTATTACATTATAATATTATTATGAATATTGTATGTATATAGGTAACGGTAACATTTCCCCTTGACATTAAGTCTTGTCGTGTCCGACTCTGAGGGGTGGTGCTAATCTCCATTTCTAAGCCAACGAGCCAGCGTTGGTCGTAGACACCTCCAAGGTCATGTGGCCAGCATGACTGCATGGAGCGCCGTTACCTTCCTGCAGAATCGGTACCTATTGATCTACACACATTTGCATGTTTTTGAACTGCTAGGCGGGCAGAAGCTGGGCCTAACAGCGGGAGCTCACCCTGCTCCCCGGACTTGAATCACCAACCTTTCAGTCAGCAAGTTCAGCAGCTCAGCAGTTTACCCCACTGCGCCATCGGGGTTTAATTATTATTCGTCAATAATAATAATAATAAGCATAGCACATAATTAGTATTATATTACTATATTATTATATTGTACTATACCACTATACTGCAATATTATTAGTAATATTGCATGTAATATATACAATCATTATATCATATTATTATTAGAATTATATTGTATTACATTATAATCTTATTATCAATATTAAACGTATATACAATATATTATACCCATATAATATTACAATATATTATTGCATATGTTGTAGTTGATTCGTTCAGTTGCTTCCAACTCTTCATAACCTCATGGACCAGACCACGCCAGAGCTCCCTGTAAGCCATCACGACCCCCAGCTCCTTCAGAGTCAAGCTGGACACTTCAAGGATACCATCCATTATTGTATATACAATATATTATTGGAGCCCTCGGTGGCACAGTGGGTTAAACCGCTGAGCTGCTGAACTTGCTCACTGAAAGGTCACTGGTTCGAATCCAGGGAGCGGGTTGAGCTCCCACTGTTAGCCCCAGCTTCTGCCAACATAGCAGTTCAAAAACATGCAAATGCGAGTAGATCAATAGGTACTGCTCCGGTGGGAAGGTAACAGCACCCTAAGTAGTCATGCTGGCCACATGACCTTGGAGGTGTCTACGGACAATGCCAGCTCTTTGGCTTAAAAACGGAGATGAACAACAAGCCCCAGAGTCAGACACAACTGGACTTAATGTCAGGGGAAAACCTTTACCTATTGTACTATACTGCAATATTATTAATAATATTACATGTAATATATAATATACAATTATTATATGGTATTATTATTAGTATTATTATTATATTGTATTACATTATAACATTATTATCAATATTATATGTATATACAGTATATTATATTACTAGCACACCACAATTATATTATAATTATATATTATATACAATTATGTATTATGTATTATATATTACTATACAATTATTATATCCTATTATTATTAGTATTACTATATTGTATTACATTATAACATTATTATCAATATTATATGTATATACAGTATATTATATTACTAGCACACCACAATTATATTATAATTATATATTATATACAATTATGTATTATGTATTATATATTACTATACAATTATTATATCCTTATAATATATTATATTACTAGCACACCACAATTATATTTTATTATATATATATACATATATTATATTATGTATTATATATTTCTATACAATTATTATATCCTATTATTATTATTACTATTGTATTACATAACATTATTATCAATATTATATGTATATACAGTATATTATATTACTAGCACACCACAATTATATTATATATATAATTATATATTATATATTACTACATTATTATTATTATATCGTATTATTAGTATTATTATATTGTATTACATTATAACATTATTATCAATATTATATGTATATACAGTATATTATATTACTAGCACAGCACAATTATATATGTGTGTGTGTGTGTGTGTGTATATTGTTGTTTATATACTCCATGTAAAAATATAAAGCTGAAATAAGGGTTATATAAAGGTAAAGGTAGTCCCCTGACATTAAGTCCAGTCATGTCTGACTCTGGGGTGTGTGCTCATCTCCATTTCTAAGCCGAAGAGCCAGCGTTGTCCGTAGACACCTCCAAGGTCATGTGGCCGGCATGACTGCATGGAGCGCGTTACCTTCCCGCCGGAGCGGTACCAATTATATATTATGTATTATATATTATTATATTGTTACTGGGGAGAGGGAAGAATGATTTAATAATAATAATAATAATAAATATATACAATTATATATTATGTATTATATAT
This sequence comes from Anolis sagrei ordinatus, assembly GCF_025583915.1. NCBI lineage: Eukaryota > Metazoa > Chordata > Lepidosauria > Squamata > Anolidae > Anolis > Anolis sagrei. The sequence goes on along the minus strand of NW_026844811.1, from coordinate 18,301,276 downwards.
TACTATATTGATACTGGGGAGAGGGAAGAATGGTTTAATAATAATAATAACAATAATAAATATATACAATTATATATTGTGTATTATATATTACTATATTGTTACTGGGGAGAGGGAAGAATGGTTTAATAATAATAATAATAATAATAATAATAATAATAATAATAATAAATATATACAATTATATATTATGTATTATGTATTATTATATTGTTACTGGGGAGAGGGAAAAATGGTTCAATAATAATAATAGTAAGAACAAATATATACAATTATATGTTATGTATTATATATTATTATATTGTTACTGGGGAGAGGGAAGAATGGTTTAGTAATAATAATAAATATATACAATTATATATTATGTATTATGTATTATTATATTGTTACTGGGGAGAGGGAAGAATGGTTTAGTAATAATAATAAATATATACAATTATATATTATTATATTGTTACTGGGGAGAGGGAAGAATGGTTTATAATAATAATAATAATAATAAATATATACAATTATATATTATGTATTATGTATTACTATATTGTTACTGGGGAGAGGGAATAATAATAATAATAATAATAATAATAATAATAATAATAATAATAAATATATATACAATTATATATTATGTATTATGTATTATTATATTGTTACTGGGGAGAGGGAATAATAATAATAATAATAATAATGATAAATATATATACAATTATATATTATGTATTATGTATTATTATATTGTTACTGGGGAGAGGGAATAATAATAATAATAATAATAATAATAATAAAAAATATACAATTATATATTATGTATTATATATTATTATATAGTTACTGGGGAGAGGGAAGAATGGTTTAATAATAATAATAAATATATACAATTATATATTATTATATTGTTACTGGGGAGAGGGAAGAATGGTTTAGTAATAATAATAATAATAATAATAAATATATACAATTATATATTATGTATTACTATATTGTTACTGGGGAGAGGGAATAATAATAATAATAATAATAATAATAATAATAATAATAATAATGATAAATATATATACAATTATATATTATGTATTATGTATTATTATATTGTTACTGGGGAGAGGGAAGAATGATTTAATAATAATAATAACAATAATAATAATAATAGTTTTTATTTATACCCCGCCACCATCTCCCCAAAGGGGACTCACGGGACAACATACTAAAATCATGTAAACAACAATCCAAATACATCGATAATAAGTATAAAATGGCATATAACAGATGGTTTAGAGCCGCAAGAATGCCCATTCTGGGGATGTGACTTACCTTCCACAGTTGCAGTGGCAAACGCGGTCTTCGCCCCTCAAATGCGGTAAGATATAATTGTGAAATCGGTCCAAGAGAGCGTTCATATCCATCAAGCACGCAATTGCCTGTAAGAGCCCATAAGGCATCTGGTCAGGGCTAGAGGTGGTGGAATAAAACATTCACTTGCGTTTGGCTGCTACGGAAAACTAGGGCAATCAAAACGACTGCTTCTTTTAGAATTATATAAGAAGAGATCCACAGACACACACATATCCATATATATATATATACACACACATACACACACCAAAATGGGACACCACAGCACCACGGATGCACAGAGACACGAAGACGAGACTGCGATTGGGAAGTGGGGGGGGGGGGGGGGAGGCATGAAAATTTGGGGAATAAGGTTCGGGAAAAGGAAGGGTGTCCTTACCATAACAATAGAAGCTCCGAGGATCATAAATATCATGGTGTTCGCATTCATGGACATCAAGTGGAAATGGACGGCCGCGGTCTCACTGCCCCCCAGGCCACCCCCCACCCCCTTGCCCAAAATGAAGAACGAGAGGAAGGGGTGCCAGGATTTTCGGCAGAGGTCGGATACGGTCACAAACAAGGTCTTCAAGCCCAACTGCAGTCCTGAGGGGGGGGAAGGCTCTTGGCCCCCCCACTCTCCAACCATACACGGAGACACTCTCCTGGGTGGATTCCCCAAGCTGGATCCTTCGGGCTGGGTCTCCGTCCTCTCCGCCTCGCTTCTCTTTCTCCTTCCCACCCTGCTTGATTTTTCTCTCTCTCCTTTTTCCTCCTTTAGGTTCCCTATAGAAAGAGCTCTTTCTACAGACTGGGTTGTGTTTTCCTGGGGAAGATCATGAGATGCGCCGAAAAACCCCTTGAGCGGAAAGGTCGGACCACATCACGGTGCTGCAACCGCCAACGGAATAAATGCACCGCCAGGGAGAAGAGATGGATCCAACCCAATTGGGCTTTTTTTTGGGGGGGGGGGGAGAGAAAATACAATAATAATAATAATAATAATAATAAATAAAATAAATATGCACCACCAAGGAGAGATGGATCCAACCCAATTGGGCTTTTTTTGGGGGGGGGGGAGAGAAAATAATAATAATAATAATAATAATAATAATAAATAAAATAAATATGCACCACCAAGGAGAGATGGATACAACCCAATTGGGCTTTTTTTTGGGGGGGGGGGAGAAAAAATACAATAATAATAATAATAATAATAATAATAAATAAAATAAATATGCACCACCAAGGAGAGATGGATCCAACCCAATTGGGCTTTTTTTTTGGGGGGGGGGGAGAGAAAAAATACAATAATAATAATAATAATAATAATAAATAAAATAAATATGCACCACCAAGGAGAGATGGATACAACCCAATTGGGCTTTTTTTTGGGGGGGGGGGAGAAAAAATACAATAATAATAATAATAATAATAATAATAATAATAAATAAAATAAATATGCACCACCAAGGAGAGATGGATACAACCCAATTGGCTTGGGGGGCGGGGGGAGAAAAAATAATAATAAATAAATAAAATAAAATAATAATAAATAAAATAAAATAAAAATTAAATTATTAAATTAAATTACATTACATTAAATTAAATTAGCACCACCAGGTAGAGATGGATCCAACCCAATTGGCTTGGGGGGCGGGGGGAGAAAAAATAATAATAAATAAATAAAATAAAATAATAATAAATAAAATAAAATAAAAATTAAATTATTAAATTAAATTACATTAAATTACATTACATTAAATTAAATTAGCACCACCAGGTAGAGATGGATCCAACCCAATTGGCTTGGGGGGAGGGGGGAGAAAAAAAAATTTAATAAAATAAAATAAAATAATAAATGAAATAAAATAAAATAATACAAAAATAATATTCTAATAATAAATAAAATAAATATGCACCACCAGGGAGAGATGGATACAACCCAATTGGCTTTTGGGGAGGGGGTGGTGGTGGGGTAGAAAATAATAATAATAAGTTAAATAATAAATAAAATAAAATAATAAATAAAATAATAATAAGTTAAATAAATTAAATTAAATTAAATTAAAATATGCACCGCCAGGGAGAGATGGATCCAACTCAATTGGCTTTTGTGGAGGGGGTGGGTGGGTGGGTAGAAAAATAAATAAAAAAATAATAAATAAAATAAAATAATAAATAAAATAATAATAAGTTAAATAAATTAAATTAAATTAAATTAAAATATGCACCGCCAGGGAGAGATGGATCCAACTCAATTGGCTTTTGTGGAGGGGGTGGGTGGGTGGGTAGAAAAATAAATAAATAAAATAATAAATAAAATAAAATAATAAATAAAATAATAATAAGTTAAATTAAATTAAATTAAATTAAAATATGCACCGCCAGGGAGAGATGGATCCAACATAATTGGTTGTTGTTGTTTTTTTTGGGGGGGGTGGGGGTAGAAAAATAAAATAAAATAATAAATAAAATAATAATAAGTTAAATAAATTAAATTAAATTAAATTAAAATATGCACCGCCAGGGAGAGATGGATCCAACTCAATTGGCTTTTGTGGAGGGGGTGGGTGGGTGGGTAGAAAAATAAATAAATAAAATAATAAATAAAATAAAATAATAATAAGTTAAATAAATTAAATTAAATTAAAATATGCACCGCCAGGGAGAGATGGATCCAACCCAATTGGCTTTGGGGATCTAGGAAAAAATAAATAAAAATAATAATAAATAAATAAAATAAAATAATAAATAAAAATAATAAAATAATAATTAGTTAATTAAATTAAATTAAATTAAAATATGCACCGCCAGGGAGAGATGGATCCAACCCAATTGGCTTTGGGGGGGGGGGGGGGTGAAAAAAATAAAATATAATAATAATAATAATAATAATAATAATAATAATAATAATAAAAATAATAGGGAAATGAAGCAGATCCTTCTACCCCAGAGAAAAATTCAGGAGGAAATGTTGCCCTTGCGACCATCCGGCTCGGAATTCTCTCTCCCTTTCGCAGCCAAAATCAAAATCCATCCCTTCGGAACAGGTGAACGGGTGCCAAGGAGAAAACTGGGTCTGGAGATCTTTTTTCCCTCCACCCCCCCTCTTTTTTTTTTTGTTCCTTTTTGGGGGAAGATGTCCGTCTTCCCAACCATTCAGGTGGTCTTCTCCATCCCTCTCTCGGCCAAAATAACGTCCATCCTTTAGAGACAGGTGAAAGGGAGGCAAGGAATCTGGGTATGTGGACCTCCCACCCCTATTTTTGGTCTCAGTAAGGGGTGGGGGCGGAATGGAAGCACACGGCAGGAAAGCAAGGCTTGGCCTCATGTAATGAGGAGAGATATATAACCGCTTGATGTGGGAAAGGGAGAGAGAGAAAAACCAATGCAGGGTGGAGTGTAGGGAGAGAAAGGCAGGAGATTTCCCCCTTTGCAGAGGGGGAAATAGGGAATGACCCCCCCCCCCCCCAAATGTGGATTTTCTCTCTCTCATGCTGCCTTTTTGGAGGCTGATGACATTGAGCCACTTGCGCCAAGCCGGGCTAACAATGCGGTAGAAAAACCCAGCAGGTCTCAAGCTGCTTCCTTTGCTTTCCTTCCTAGATTCCTATCCATTCAGCAGGCTCTCCCAAAGCTTCCATAGATCTAATCAGACCATACTTATTTACTGGGTTTGCTGTCATGACCTCTGAGAACGCTTCCCACAGATGCAGGCAAAACGTCAGGAGAGAATGCTTCTGAAACATGGACATACAGCCCCAGAAACTCACAACAACCCGGTTTGATGTGCTGTCGAAGGCTTTCACGGCCGGGATCGCTGTGAGTTTTCTCAGGCTGTATGGCCATGTTCCAGAAGCATTCTCTCCTGACGTTTCGCCTGCATCTCTGGCTTATTTATTCATTTATTCACCGCGTTTGTATACCGCCTTTCTCAGCCAGAGGAGACTCAAGGCGGTTCAGAGTCGGCAGCGATTCGATGCCATAACAAAGATCAAAATACAGTTAAAACTATTATAAAAACAATTCCACATTTAAAATGTAAAAAAAAAAAAAAAAGGAAATAGATCTGTAAAAACAAGATCCTCGGCGTCTCCTTACTAAAATCGTTGTCCAGTTGCATCGTGAGTCATGCCATATATTCGTTTACGTCTAATTATGCTCCAGTAGAAAAAGCTTGCTCAAAGAGCCAGGTCTTAGCCATTTTGCAGAATGTTAGAAGGGAGGAAGCCAATCTTATATCCATAGCTGAGGGGCCACCACTGAGAAGGCCCTGTCTCTCGTCCCCGCCAAACGCATCTGAGAGGAAGGCGGGCTTGAGAGCTGGGCCTCCCCAGACGATCTTAAAGTCCTAGAGGATTCATAAGGAGAGATATGTTCGGATAGGTAAGCCGGACCTATCAGGCTTCTTACTACCTGGGGGAATCCTTTGTTGGGAGGCCCTGATTGTTTCTTGTCTGAAATTCCTCTGTTTCTGAGTGTTGTTCTTTATTTACTGTTATGATTTTAGAGGGTTTTTTTTTAATACTGGTAGCAAGATTTTGTTCATTTTCAACAAGAAACAGTCAGGGCCAGCTGATCACCTCCCAACAAAGGATTCCCCCAGGCAGTAAGAAGTGACTCTCACAACTACCATGTCAGACGAAACAGAGAAGCCACTGAAATCCACAAGCATGTGGACAATTTCAATAGAAAGGATGAGACCACGAAAATGAACAAAATCTGGCTACCAGAATTAAAAAGTCTAAAATCATAAATAAAGAATAATACTCAAAAACAGGGGAGTTCCAGACAAGAAACAATCAGGTCCAGCTAATCACCTCCCAACAGAGGATTCCCCCAGGCAGTAAGAAGCCACACTTTGAAACTGCTAGGGCATTAAATGCTAATCAAGGTGACCAATTGCAACATTCACACTTGCCTCAAAGAGACAAGAGTTCTTTCTCCCACAGATATATAAACTCCATTTTCTTAGTTTCCAACACACCTCAGAACCTCTGAGGATGCCTGCCATAGATGCAGGAGAAATATCAGGAGAGAATGCTTCTGGAACATGGCCATACAGCCCAAAAAACTCACAGCAATCCAGTGATTCTGGCCATTAAAGCTTTCGACAACACATCAAACCATTCTTATTCTGATGTGGGTGAAACATCAGGAGAGCATGCTTCTGGAACACAGCCATACAACAAGGGAAAACTGACAGCAATCCAGTGATTCTGGCCATGCAAGCTTTCGACAACACATCAAACCATTCTTATTCAGATGTGGGTGAAACGTCAGGAGAGAATGTTTCTGGAACATGGACATACAGCCCAGAAAACTCACAGCAATCCAGTGATTCTGGCCATGAAAGTTTTCGACAACACATCCAAACAATTCTTATTCTGATGTGGGTGAAACGTCAGGAGAGAATGCTTCTGGAACATGGACATACAGCCCAGAAAACTCACAGCAATCCAGTGATTCTGGTCATGAAAGTTTTCGACAACACATCCAAACAATTCTTATTCTGATGTGGGTGAAACGTTAGGAGAGAATGCTTCTGGAACATGGCCTTACAGCCCAAAAAACTCACAGCAGCCCAGTGATGCCGGCAACACATCAAACTGGGTTGTTGTGAGTGTTCTAGGCTGTATGGCCATGTTCCAGAAGCATTCTCTCCTGACGTTTTGCCTGCATCTATGCCAAGCATCCTAAAAGTTTGCGAGGTCTGTTGGGAACTAGGAAAATGGAATTTATATATCTGTGGAATAAGATTCACAGATACATAAATTGTTTCAATTGGACACCTTGATTAGCATTTAATGACCTTGCAGCTTCAAGCTCTGCCTTCTCACTGCCCAGAGGAATCCTTTGTTGGGAGGTGATTAGCTGGCCCTGATTGTTTCTTGTGTGGATATATAAATCCAATTTCCCTAGTTCTCAACAGACCTCACAACCTCTGAGGAAGCCTGCCGTAGATGCAGGCGAAATGTCAGGAGAGAATGCTTCTGGAATATGGCCATTCAGCCCGGGGAAACTCACAGCAACCCAGTGAGTCCAGCCACAAAAACCTTCAACAACACATCATAGAATCCTAGAGTTGGAAGAGACCTCGTGGGCCATCCAGTCCAACCCCATTCTGCCAAGAAGAAGGGAAATCGCATTCAAATCACCCCCAACAGATGGCCTCCAAAGAAGGAGCCTTCACCACACTCCGGGGCAGAGAGTTCCACTGCTGAACAGAATATTCAATCAGAGGCAGAGAGTTCCACTGCTGAACAGAATATTTAATCAGAGGCAGAGAGTTCCACTGCTGAACAGAATATTTAATCAGAGGCAGAGAGTTCCACTGCTGAACAGAATATTTAATCAGAAAATGTACTGAAAGGCAGGTTTTCATAACACAGCCTCGGAGATGGAGAAAGGAACAAATCACAGAATATTTATTCAGAAATCCACATCAAAAAAGGGGGGAGCTTTGCTCAAGGAAGTCTTCATAGGTGGGAGAAATGGACAAAGCAGAGTTTTGACCAAGACCCGTTCTACACAGCCATACAGATTGTCTGTTTTGAACTGGATTGTATGACAGTGTAGACTCGGATAATCCAGTTCAAAGCAGATAATGTGGATTATCTGCTTTCATAATCTGAATTATACAGCAAAGACTGGGCGCCCCCCAAAACCTCCATAAGTAAAGGTAAAGTTTCCCCCTGACATTAAGTCTACCCATGTCCATCTCGGAGTGTGTGTGTGTGTGTGTGTGTGTGTGCTCATCTCCATTTCTAAGCCGAAGAGCCGGCTTTGTCCGTAGACACCTCCAAGGTCTTGTGGCCAGCATGACTGCATGGAGCGTTGTTACCTTTCCGCAGAAGCGGTACCTATTGGTCTACTAACATTTGCATGTTTTTGAACTGCTGGGTTGGCAGAAGCTGGGACTAACAGCAGGAACTCACCCTGCTCCCCGGATTATCTGCTTTTCAACTGGAATCCGGGATAAACAGATAATGTGGGATCAGATCCTAGGATAAAGGGGCAGTGTGGAAGGGCCCAAAGGCTAAACATGGGGACCTTCAACACAGCCATTTAACCCAGAATATCAAGGCAGATAAGTGTGTGGAAGGGACCTCGGGTTATCCGAGATCCCTTCCACGCACTTGAATAAAATCCACATTGAACTGGATTATATGGCAGTGTGGACTCAGGTAACCCAGTTCAGAGCAGATATTGTGGGATTTTCTGCCTTGATATTCTGGGTTACATGGGTGTGTGGAGGGGTCCTGAGTCCACACTGCCATATAATCCAATTCAAAGCAGATAATGTGGGGTTTTACGCAGCTGTGTGGAAGGGGCCATGGTGTACATAAAGGCACATTACGGTCCCTTCCACACAGCCATATAGCCCTGAATATCAAGGCTGATAACCCACAATATCAACATATACTTTGAACTGGTTTATTTGGACCCACATTGTCATATAATCCAGACCAATGTGGATTTTTTACAGCTGGGTGGCCCATAGTGTAAACAAAGGCACATAAAGGGCCCTTCCACACAGCCACATAACCCAGTATATCAAGGCAGATCATCTACAAGATCTGCTTTGAGCTGGCTTATCTGAGCCCACACTGACATATAATCCAGTTTAATGTGGATTTTATACAGCTGGGTGGAAGGAGCCACAGTGTAAATAAAAGCACATTAAGGGCCCTTCCACACCACCATATAACCCCACTTATCAAGGAATCCACAAGATTTGCTTTGAATTGGATTATCTGAGTCCCCACTGCTATATAATCCAGTTCAATGTGGATTTTATACAGCTGGGTGGAAGGGGGCACACAGTATCTCTGAAGTGGGTTATCTGAGTCCACACTGCCATATAATCCAGTTCAATGTGGATTTTATACAGCTGGGTGGAAGGGACCACACAGTATCTCTGAAGTGGGTTATCTGAGTCCACACTGCCATATAATCCAGTTCAATGTGGATTTTATACAGCTGGGTGGAAGGGGGCACACAGTATCTCTGAAGTGGGTTACCTGAGTCCACACTGCCATATAATCCAGTTCAATGTGGGATTTTATTCAACTGGGTGGAAGAGCCACACAGTACCTTTGAAGTGGGTTATCTGAGTCCACACTGCCATATAATCCAGTTCGATGTGTGTTTATACAGCTGGGTGGAAGGGGGCACACAGTATCTCTGAAGTGGGTTACCTGAGTCCACACTGCCATATAATCCAGTTCAATGTGGGATTTTATTCAACTGGGTGGAAGGGAATCCTCAAGGTTTGCTTTGAGCTGGGTTATCTGAGTCCCCATTGCCATATAATCCAGATCTTGGATTCAGCTGTGTGGAAGAGGCTACACAGTATCTTTGAAGCGGGTTATCTGAGTCCACACTGCCATATAATCCAGTTCAATGTGTGTTGTATACAGCTACCACACAGCCATATAACCCAGATTATGAAGGAATCCTCAAGGTTTGCTTTGAGCTGGGTTATCTGAGTCCCCACTGCCATATAATCCAGTTCAATGTGGATTTTATACAGCTACCACAGCCATATAACCCAGATTATTAAGGAATCCTCAAGGTTTGCTTTGAGCAGGGTTATTTGAGTCCCCACTGCCATATAATCCAGTTCAATGTGTGTTGTATACAGCTACCACACAGCCATATAACCCAGATTATGAAGGAATCCTCAAGGTTTGCTTTGAGCTGGGTTACCAGAGTCCCCACTGCCATATAATCCAGGATTTTGGATTCAGCTGTGTGGAAGGGGCCACACATTATCTTTCAAGTGGGTTATCTAAGTCCTCATTGCCATATAATCCAGTTCAATGTGGGGACTCAGATAACCCTGCTGAAAGCAAACCTTGAGGATTCCTTAATAATCTGGGTTATATGGTTGTGTGGTAGCTGTATATAATCCAGTTCAATGTGTGTTGTATACAGCTACCACACAGCCATATAACCCAGATTATCCAGGAAACCTCAAGGTTTGCTTTGAGCAGGGTTATCTAAATCCCCACTGCCATATAATCCAGATTTTGGATTCAGATGTGTGGAAGGGGCCACACAGTATCTTTGAGGTGGGTTATCTGAGTCCCCACTGCCATATAATCCAGATTTTGGATTCAGATGTGTGGAAGGGGCCACACAGTATCTTTGAGGTGGGTTATCTGAGTCCCCACTGCCATATAATCCAGATTTTGGATTCAGATGTGTGGAAGGGGCCACACAGTATCTTTGAGGTGGGTTATCTGAATCCCCACTGCCATATAATCCAGATTTTGGATTCAGATGTGTGGAAGGGGCCACACAGTATCTTTGAGGTGGGTTATCTGAGTCCCCACTGCCATATAATCCAGATTTTGGATTCAGATGTGTGGAAGGGGCCACACAGTATCTTTGAGGTGGGTTATCTGAGTCCCCACTGCCATATAATCCAGATTTTGGATTCAGATGTGTGGAAGGGGCCACACAGTATCTTTGAGGTGGGTTATCTGAATCCCCACTGCCATATAATCCAGATTTTGGATTCAGATGTGTGGAAGGGGCCACACAGTATCTTTGAGGTGGGTTATCTGAGTCCCCACTGCCATATAATCCAGATTTTGGATTCAGATGTGTGGAAGGGGCCACACAGTATCTTTGAGGTGGGTTATCTGAGTCCCCACTGCCATATAATCCAGATTTTGGATTCAGATGTGTGGAAGGGGCCACACAGTATCTTTGAGGTGGGTTATCTGAATCCCCACTGCCATATAATCCAGATTTTGGATTCAGATGTGTGGAAGGGGCCACACAGTATCTTTGAGGTGGGTTATCTGAGTCCCCACTGCCATATAATCCAGATTTTGGATTCAGATGTGTGGAAGGGGCCACACAGTATCTTTGAGGTGGGTTATCTGAGTCCCCACTGCCATATAATCCAGATTTTGGATTCAGATGTGTGGAAGGGGCCACACAGTATCTTTGAGCAGGGTTATCTGAATCCCCACTGCCATATAATCCAGATTTTGGATTCAGATGTGTGGAAGGGGCCACACAGTATCTTTGAGGTGGGTTATCTGAGTCCCCACTGCCATATAATCCAGATTTTGGATTCAGATGTGTGGAAGGGGCCACACAGTATCTTTGAGGTGGGTTATCTGAGTCCCCACTGCCATATAATCCAGATTTTGGATTCAGATGTGTGGAAGGGGCCACACAGTATCTTTGAGGTGGGTTATCTGAATCCCCACTGCCATATAATCCAGATTTTGGATTCAGATGTGTGGAAGGGGCCACACAGTATCTTTGAGGTGGGTTATCTGAGTCCCCACTGCCATATAATCCAGATTTTGGATTCAGATGTGTGGAAGGGGCCACACAGTATCTTTGAGGTGGGTTATCTGAGTCCCCACTGCCATATAATCCAGATTTTGGATTCAGATGTGTGGAAGGGGCCACACAGTATCTTTGAGGTGGGTTATCTGAATCCCCACTGCCATATAATCCAGATTTTGGATTCAGATGTGTGGAAGGGGCCACACAGTATCTTTGAGGTGGGTTATCTGAGTCCCCACTGCCATATAATCCAGATTTTGGATTCAGATGTGTGGAAGGGGCCACACAGTATCTTTGAGCAGGGTTATCTGAATCCCCACTGCCATATAATCCAGATTTTGGATTCAGATGTGTGGAAGGGGCCACACAGTATCTTTGAGGTGGGTTATCTGAGTCCCCACTGCCATATAATCCAGATTTTGGATTCAGATGTGTGGAAGGGGCCACACAGTATCTTTGAGGTGGGTTATCTGAATCCCCACTGCCATATAATCCAGATTTTGGATTCAGATGTGTGGAAGGGGCCACACAGTATCTTTGAGGTGGGTTATCTGAGTCCCCACTGCCATATAATCCAGATTTTGGATTCAGATGTGTGGAAGGGGCCACACAGTATCTTTGAGGTGGGTTATCTGAATCCCCACTGCCATATAATCCAGATTTTGGATTCAGATGTGTGGAAGGGGCCACACAGTATCTTTGAGGTGGGTTATCTGAATCCCCACTGCCATATAATCCAGATTTTGGATTCAGATGTGTGGAAGGGGCCACACAGTATCTTTGAACTGGGTTACCAGAGTCCCCACTGCCACATAATCCAGATTTTGGATTCAGCTGTGTGGAAGGGGCCACACATTATCTTTCAAGTGGGTTATCTAAGTCCTCATTGCCATATAATCCAGTTCAATGTGGGGACTCAGATAACCCTGCTGAAAGCAAACCTTGAGGATTCCTTAATAATCTGGGTTATATGGCTGTGTGGTAGCTGTAAACAACACACATTGAACTGGATTATATGGCAGTGTGGACTCAGATAACCCTGCTCAAAGCAAATATTGTGGATTCCTTCATAATCTGGGTTATATGGCTGTGTGGTAGCTGTATACAACACACATTGAACTGGATTATATGGCAGTGTGGACTCAGATAACCCTGCTCAAAGCAAATATTGTGGATTCCTTCATAATCTGGGTTATATGGCTGTGTGGTAGCTGTATACAACACACATTGAACTGGATTATATGGCAGTGTGGACTCAGATAACCCGCTTCAAAGATACTGTGTAGCCTCTTCCACACAGCTGAATCCAAGATCTGGATTATATGGCAATGGGGACTCAGATAACCCAGCTCAAAGCAAACCTTGAGGATTCCACAACCATATAATCCAGATTTTATACCATTCCTCCTACCTTGTGTGTGTGTGTGAGAGAGAGGAAGGAATCAACAGCACAAGGAGCCTGGGCACACTCCTACTCGAGGGCAGGCTCGGGCCAGCGCGCTAGGCCTCGCCTGGAAGACGCCCCCAAAGCCATGGCGGCCACTCCCTCCTCGCTCCCTCGCTCGCCCAAAACGACCCCCAAAACCCCCTCGCCCACGGCCCTGTTTACCTATTTGAGGTGGGGGCGGCGGTGCTCCATCTTCCCGGCCGTTTTCCTGAGGGGGGGACGAGGTGGCGGAGCCTGCCTTCCTTCCTGCCTCTTCCTTCCTCCCTCCAACGTCTCTTTCTGAGGGAAAGAAGGAAGGAAGGAAGGAAGGAGGACAGTCCAAGCCTCGCTCACTCTGGGCTCCTTTCCTTCCAGCCTTCTCTGTGTGTGTGTGTGTGTTGTGTTTTGTCTGTGGGCTACATCCAGTCCAGTGGACCCATTATCAAACCACCCCCTCTGCCCAAAAGAGAACTAGGGGGTCCAGTCCTGTCAGGAGCCTCTCAGGAGGGAGGGGCGCCATGTTGGGCCCTCAGAAATTGAGACCAGGTTGGCCTTGGGGAGCGAATGGCGTCTCTGGCACCACCCACAATGACAAGCCAGACCATCCACAAGGTCTGCTTTGAAGTGGGTTATCTGAGTCCACACTGCCATATAATCCAGTTCAATGTGGCTCTCATACAGCTGTGTGGAAAGGGGCCAAAGTGGAAGGCCTCACAGAACTCCAGTATGCTGATGACAATGTTGTCTGTGCGCATTCAGAAGAACACCTACAAGCCACTCTCAACACCTTCGCAGAAGCATACGAGAAGCTCGGCCTGTCATTGAACATCGAGAAAACCTGAGTGCTCTTCCAGCAGTCACCAGTCAATCCCTTAGCAGACTGAAAGCCAAAACCAAAGTTGCAACATCTGTTATGGAACTCCAATATGCTGATGACAATGTTGTCTGTGCGCATTCAGAAGAACACCTACAAGCCACTCTCAACACCTTCGCAGAAGCATACGAGAAGCTCGGCCTGTCGTTGAACATCAAGAAAACCTGAGTGCTCTTCCAGCAGTCACCAGTCAATCCCTTAGCAGACTGAAAGCCAAAACCAAGTTGCAACATCTGTTATAGAACTCCAATATGCTGATGACAATGTTGTCTGTGCGCATTCAGAAGAACACCTACAAGCCACTCTCAACACCTTCGCAGAAGCATACGAGAAGCTCGGCCTGTCGTTGAACATCAAGAAAACCTGAGTGCTCTTCCAGCAGTCACCAGTCAATCCCTTAGCAGACTGAAAGCCAAAACCAAGGTTGCAACATCTGTTATAGAACTCCAATATGCTGATGACAATGTTGTCTGTGCGCATTCAGAAGAACACCTACAAGCCACTCTAAACACCTTCGGAGAAGCATATGAGAAGCTCAGCCTGTCATTGAACATCGAGAAAACCAAGGTGCTGTTCCAGCAGTCACCAACCAACCCCTCTCCAATGCCAAAGATACAGCTTAATGGTGTAACATTAGAAAATGTTGACCATTGTTGTCTGTGCGCATTCAGAAGAAACTACAAGCCACTCTAAACACCTTCGCAGAAGCATACGAGAAGCTCGGCCTGTCTTGAACATTGAGAAAACCAAGGTGCTGTTCCAGCAGTCACCAGCCAATCCCTCTCCAAGGCCAGAGATATAGTTTAATGGTGTCACATTAGAAAATGTTGATAATTTCCGCTTCTTTGGCAGCCACCTCTCCACCAAAATCAACATCGACACCGAAATACAACACTGCTTGAGTTCTGCAAGTGCAGCCTTTTTCCGAATGAAGCAGAGAGTGTTTGAGGACCGGGACATCCGTAGGGAGACCAAGGGGCTTGTTTATAAAGCCATTTCTCCTCCCTTGGCAGCCACCTCTCCACAAAAGTCAACATTGGCACTGAAATACAACACCATCTGAGCTCTGCAAGTGCAGCATTTTTCCAAATGAAGCAGAGAGTGTTTCAGGACTGGGATATCTGTAGGGAGACCAAGGGGCTTGTTTATAAAGCTATTTCCACTCCCTTGGCAGCCACCTCTCCACCAAAGTCAACATCAACACCGAAATACAACACCGCCTGAGCTCTGCGAGTGCAGCATTTTTGCAAATGAAGCAGAGAGTGTTTGAGGAAAGTGACATCCGTAGGGATACCAAGGTTCTCGTTTATAAAGCTATTGTCCTCCCAACCCTGCTATACACCTGCGAGATGTGGACTGTCTGCAGGCATCCCATGCAACTCCTGGAACGATCCCATCAGCACTGCCTCTGGAAAATCCTGCAAATCTCTTGGGAAGACAAGCAGACAAACGTCAGCATGCTGGAAGAAGCAAAGACCACCAGCATTGAAGCGATGGTCCTCCGCCATCAACTCCACGTTGTCCGGATGCCTGACCACCGTCTCCCAAAGCAGTTGCTCTACTCTGAACTCAAGAACGGAAAACAGAACATTGGTGGACAGGAAAAGAGATTGAAAGATGGGCTCAAAGCCAATCTTAAAAACTCTGGCATAGACACTGAGAACTGGGAAGCCCTGGCCCTTGAGCGCTCCAGCTGGAGGTCAGCTGTGACCAGCAGTGCTGCAGAATTAGGAGGCACGAGTGGAGGGTGAAAGAGTGAAACGTGCCAGGAGGAAGGCGCATCAAGCCAACCCCGACCGGACCGCCTTCCACCTGGAAACCAATGCCTTCACTGTGGGAGAAGATGCGGGTCAAGAAGAGGGTTCCACAGCCACCTACGAATCCACAAGGAAACGCATCATGGACGACCATCTTACTCATCCAACGAGGGATCGCCTAAGTAAGTAAGTAAGTGGAAAGGGGCCAAAATGGAAGGCCTCAGAAGGAGGAGAGCAACCTCTGGAGCTAATTATGATGATAATAATAATAATAATAATAATAATAATAATAAATAGCTTTTAGATGTTGCGTGCGAAGTCCTCAGAAGGAGAAGAGCAACCTTTGGAGCTAGTTACTGTAATAATAATAATAATAATAATAATAATAATTTTGTGACGGCCTCAGAAGGAGAAAAAGAGCAACCTTTGGAGCTAATTATGGTAATAATAATAATAATAATAATAATAATAATTTTTAGATGTTGCCTGCAAAGGCCTTGGAAGGAGAAGAAGACCAACCTTTGGAACTAGTTACGATAATAATAGTAATAATAATAATAATAATAATAATAATAATAATAATAATAACTTTTAGATGTTGCCTGCGAAGGCCTCGGAAGGAGAAGAAGACCAACCTTTGGAGCTAGTTACTGTAATAATAATAATAATAATAATAATAATAATAATAATAATAATAATAATAACTTTTAGATGTTGCCTGCGAAGGCCTTGGAAGGAGAAGATCAACCTTTGGAGCTAATTACGATAATAATAGTAATAATAATAATAATAATAATAATAATAATAATAATAATAACTTTTAGATGTTGCCTGCGAAGGCCTCAGAAGAAGAAGAACAACCTTTGGAAATAATTGTGGTAATAATAATAATAATAATAATAATAATAATAATAATAACAACAACAACAACAACAACAACGTTTAGATGTTACCTGCTAAGGTCTCAGAAGGAGAAGAAGAGCAACCTTTGGAGCTAATTATGGTAATAATAATGATAATACAAATACTAATAATAGTTTTTAGATGTTCCCCTTGCCTCAGGGGTCGACTTGAGGTGCAACCGCCATATAAAATCCAGATTATCTGCTTTGAACTGGGATATATGGCAGTGTGGACTCAGATAACCAAGGGACTTTCCACACAACCCTATATCCCAGAATATCAAAGGGGAAAATCCCACATGATCTGCTTTGAACTGGAATACATGGCAGTGTGGACTCAGGTAACAGAGAGCCCTTCCACACCGTCCTATATCCCAGAATATCAAGGCAGAAAATCCCACATGATCTGCTTGGAACTGGGATATATGGCAGTGTAGACTCAGATAACCACGGGCCCTTCCACACAGCCCTATATCTCAGAAAAGCAGTATATAAATACTGTAAAAAACAATAAATTATTTCTCACACACCTCTCCTTGGGGCCCAGGTACACCATAGTTCAGATACACACAAACACAAGATATGTATATATATAGAGAGAGGGGGGGGGACACGTGTGTGTGTGTGTGTGTGTTGTGTGTGTGTATGTATATATATATATATATATATATATATATATATATATATATAATTTCTTTTGTCTCCAAGCGTGTCAATAGCTGAACAGTTTTCACTATGTTATTAGCTCCCTTGGGTTCCATTATTGTAAGAAAAGCAGGCATGGGCAAACAAAACAAGCTTGCTCCCTGCTCCTCCTCCTCTCACATATTTATACATGGCTATCATATCTCCTCTCAGCCTTCTCTTCTTCAGGCTAAACATGCCCAGCTCCTTAAGCCGCTCCTCATAGGGCTTGTTCTCCAGACCCTTGATCATTTTAGTCGCCCTCCTCTGGACACATTCCAGATGTGCCTGATTGTTTACTCTCCAGAATTGGACACAGTATTCCAGATGTGGTCTAACCAAGGCAGAATAGAGGGGAAGCATGACTTCCCTGGATCTAGACACTAGACTCCTCTTGATGCAGGCCAAAATCCCATTGGCTTTTTTTGCCGCCACATCACATTCCTGGCTCATGTTTAACTTGTTATCCACGAGGACTCCAAGATCTTTTCCACACATCCTGCTCTCGAGCCAGGCCTCATCGTCCCCCATTCTGTCTCTTTGCATTTTGTTTTTCCTGCCAAAGTGGAGTATCTTGCATTTGTCCCTGTTGAACTTCATTTTGTTAGTTTTGGCCAATCATATCTCTAATCTGTCAAGATCCCTTTGAGTTCTGCTCCTGTCCTCTGGAGTCTTGGCTCTCCCTCCCAATTTGGTCCCGTCTGCAAACTTGATGATCCTGCCTTCTAACCCTTCATCTAAGTCATTAATAAAGATGATTCTCTAACCTCACACCATTTCCGCACCGATAAAATCACAACCGCTCTCAATTTTGAGTTGTAATTGGGCACGTAACCTATAGAGACTTATATCGTTACACACGTGCAGTTTCAGCGTTCTGTGAAAAATAGAAGTGGGTCAGGGGAAATGTTTCATGAACGCCCCTCGTACAGGATTGTTTACCTTTGAGCATATAGTCTTTGGGTGCCATGATGTGATGGCCTTGGAAACGAGACTGAATCCATGGGCTGCATACTCATCCCAGAATGGCATTCAAGTGCTTGATTACAGTATGAATGGCAACAGTGTCATGCAATGTGTGAATTCACGGCGTCACCCTATGGACCATCTCCTATATCAGACCAGAACATTGTAAGTAAAACAGCAGAAAAACAACTAGCAATGAAACAGGGTGATGACAACTGAGTGATAATGTCAACTGGATGATAACTGGGTGATAATGTGTTAATGTTTTTAAATATGTTATTTTATTATGTGTTAATGTTTTTAAATGTTTTATGGTGTTTTGAGGCATTGAATCGTTGCCACTGTAAACTGCCCTAAGTCACCCAAGGACTGAGAAGGGAGGTGTACAAATATAGTAAATGAATAAAGAATAAATGGCAACAGGGTGATACCTGAGTGACGATGACAACTGGGTGATAATGACAACTGGATGATAACCGGGTGACAATGACAACTGGGTGATAATGACAACTAGAAAATAACTGGGTGATGATGGCAACTGGATAACTGGGTGATAATAACTGGATGAGAATGGCAACTGAGTGGTAACTGGGTGATAATGACAACTGGATGAAAATGGCAACTGGGTGGTAATGATAACTGGGTGATAAAGACAACTAGGTGATAATGAAAACTGGATGATAACTGGGTGATAATGACAACTGGATAATAGCTGGGTGATGACAACTGGGTGATAATGGCAACTATGTGATAACTGGGTGATAGGGACTACTGGGTGATAATGACAACTGGATGAGAATGGCAACTGGGTGGTAATGACAACTAGGCGATAAAGACAACTAGGTGATAATGACAACTGGGCGACAATGGCAACTGGATGATAACTGGGTGATGACAACTGGGTGATAATGGCAACTATGTGATAACTGGGTGATAGGGACTACTGGGTGATAATGACAACTGGATGAGAATGGCAACTGGGTGGTAATGACAACTAGGCGATAAAGACAACTAGGTGATAATGACAACTGGGCGACAATGGCAACTGGATGATAACTGGGTGATGACAACTGGGTGATAATGGCAACTATGTGATAACTGGGTGATAAGGACTACTGGGTGATAATGACAACTGGATGAGAATGGCAACTGGGTGATAATGATAACTGGGCGATAAAGACAACTAGGTGATAATGACAACTGGGCGACAATGGCAACTGGATGATAACTGGGTGATGACAACTGGGTGATAATGGCAACTATGTGATAACTGGGTGATAAGGACTACTGGGTGATAACGACAACTGGATGAGAATGGCAACTGGGTGATAATGATAACTGGGCGATAAAGACAACTAGGTGATAATGACAACTGGGCGACAATGGCAACTGGATGATAACTGGGTAATGATGGCAACTGAGTGATAACTGGGTGATAATGTCAACTGGATAATAACTGGATGATGATGGCAACTGGATGATAACTGGGTGATAATGGTGACTGGGCGATCATGACAACTAGGTGATAATGAAAACTGGATGATAACTGGATGATAATAACAACTGAATAACTGGGTGATGATCGCAACTGGGTGATAATGACAACTGGGTAACAATGGCAACTGGATGATAACTGGGTGGTAATGGCAACTAAGTGATAACTGGGTGACTACTGGGTGATAAGGACAACTGGTTGACGATGGTAACTGGGTGTTGATAATTGGGTGATAATGACAATTAGATGATAAGGACAACTGGATGATAACTGGCTGATAATGACAACTGTGACCGGAGTGTATGTGCATAAGAAGATTAAAATGCTGAACGGGGACTAAATTGGTGACAGAACTCACAAAACATAGGCATGTTCCAAGCAAAGTCATCCGTTTGATTTCACCATAAATCTATATGGAAACGTGTAACAAGGAACAGGAGAGAAGCTGAGGCAGTTCTATTTATTGGACGCTTCCCGTTTCATTCCTAATATGATACAGATATTCATTCTCCCATTCATACCTTTGTATAATCCCAGCCATTGAACGAAAAGCATCTCCCTTTCCCCCTGAAAACAAAACCAAAAAAAGAAAGAAAAGAAAAGAAAAGCAACCCCACAAGCAACTGAGATATGTTCTTTACACTGGAAATCATAAATGATAATCTGGTTTTGGGAATTCTCTTGACAATTAACGCCCTACGGAAGCCACTCCGAGCGGGGTCTCAGAAAGAGAAGGAAAGGGTTTTTTAAAAATCTTTGATTAAAAAACATCTCTTAAATAAAGCAGCTTCGGGAGTAAGAATGTCTTTCTTTTTTATATATAGATAGGTAAAGGTTCGGAAACATTCCCCTCTTCGCCCTCACCAAAAAAAAAATATTATTTTCCCCCCTCCAAAAATAACGCAGCAGGGAAATAAAATGGAACAGCGACAAGGAAACTGGTTGTCAAGCCCAGTCTCCAAGAGAAGGGGAGAAAGGTCCCGTCAAGTCCACGTGCTTCTTCCGTGGTCTGCAGTAAGGCCTAGAGGAGGAGGAGGAGGAGGAGGAGGAGAGTGGCGTGCTTTCAATAAAAGCAGACCGTGTGCAGGAAAGTCCTTCCACTTTTCTCTTCAAATTCCTGTAGCAGCTCATCTATTTCATTTTCCATATCTTCCGTATGTTGTATCTGGAAGCAAAGGAAGAAAGGCGGCTATAAGTATTGATTTAAAAATCGGGTTGTGACAGTCAGTTCACTTAAATCAGTTCACAAGATTGAGCTTTAACTAGCTGTACCTGCCACGTGTTGCTGTGGCCAACTTTCCCTCCCTCTTTCCTTCCTTCCCTCTTTTTCTTCTTTCTTCCATCTCTACCTGTTTCGTTCCTCCCTTTCTTTGCTCTTTGGTTACATCCTTCCTTCTCTCCTTTCCTATCTTCCGTTCCTTCTCTCCTTCCTTCCCTCTCTTTTTCCTTTCACTTTTTTATTTCCTTCTCTCCTTCCTTGCTTCTCTACCTTTCTTTCCTTCCTTCCCTATCTTCCGTTCCTCCTCTCCTTCCTTCCCTCTCTTTTTCCTTTCACTTTTTTATTTCCTTCTCTCCTTCCTTGCTTCTCTACCTTTCTTTCCTTCCTTCCCTATCTTCCGTTCCTCCTCTCCTTCCTTCCCTCTCTTTTTCCTTTCACTTTTTTATTTCCTTCTCTCCTTCCTTGCTTCTCTACCTTTCTTTCCTTCCTTCCCTATCTTCCGTTCCTCCTCTCCTTCCTTCCCTCTCTTTTTCCTTTCACTTTTTTATTTCCTTCTCTCCTTCCTTGCTTCTCTACCTTTCTTTCCTTCCTTCCCTATCTTCCGTTCCTCCTCTCCTTCCTTCCCTCTCTTTTTCCTTTCACTTTTTTATTTCCTTCTCTCCTTCCTTGCTTCTCTACCTTTCTTTCCTTCCTTCCCTATCTTCCGTTCCTCCTCTCCTTCCTTCCCTCTCTTTTTCTTTTCACTTTTTTATTTCCTTCTCTCCTTCCTTGCTTCTCTACCTTTCTTTCCTTCCTTCCCTATCTTCCGTTCCTCCTCTCCTTCCTTCCCTCTCTTTTTCCTTTCACTTTTTTATTTCCTTCTCTCCTTCCTTGCTTCTCTACCTTTCTTTCCTTCCTTCCCTATCTTCCGTTCCTCCTCTCCTTCCTTCCCTCTCTTTTTCCTTTCACTTTTTTATTTCCTTCTCTCCTTCCTTGCTTCTCTACCTTTCTTTCCTTCCTTCCCTATCTTCCGTTCCTCCTCTCCTTCCTTCCCTCTCTTTTTCCTTTCACTTTTTTATTTCCTTCTCTCCTTCCTTGCTTCTCTACCTTTCTTTCCTTCCTTCCCTATCTTCCGTTCCTCCTCTCCTTCCTTCCCTCTCTTTTTCCTTTCACTTTTTTATTTCCTTCTCTCCTTCCTTGCTTCTCTACCTTTCTTTCCTTCCTTCCCTATCTTCCGTTCCTCCTCTCCTTCCTTCCCTATCTTCCGTTCCTCCTCTCCTTCCTTCCCTCTCTTTTTCCTTTCACTTTTTTATTTCCTTCTCTCCTTCCTTGCTTCTCTACCTTTCTTTCCTTCCTTCCCTATCTTCCGTTCCTCCTCTCCTTCCTTCCCTCTCTTTTTCCTTTCACTTTTTTATTTCCTTCTCTCCTTCCTTGCTTCTCTACCTTTCTTTCCTTCCTTCCCTATCTTCCGTTCCTCCTCTCCTTCCTTCCCTCTCTTTTTCCTTTCACTTTTTTATTTCCTTCTCTCCTTCCTTGCTTCTCTACCTTTCTTTCCTTCCTTCCCTATCTTCCGTTCCTCCTCTCCTTCCTTCCCTCTCTTTTTCCTTTCACTTTTTTATTTCCTTCTCTCCTTCCTTGCTTCTCTACCTTTCTTTCCTTCCTTCCCTATCTTCCGTTCCTCCTCTCCTTCCTTCCCTCTCTTTTTCCTTTCACTTTTTTATTTCCTTCTCTCCTTCCTTGCTTCTCTACCTTTCTTTCCTTCCTTCCCTATCTTCCGTTCCTCCTCTCCTTCCTTCCCTCTCTTTTTCTTTTCACTTTTTTATTTCCTTCTCTCCTTCCTTGCTTCTCTACCTTTCTTTCCTTCCTTCCCTATCTTCCGTTCCTCCTCTCCTTCCTTCCCTATCTTCCGTTCCTCCTCTCCTTCCTTCCCTCTTTTTCCTTTCACTTTTTTATTTCCTTCTTTCCTTGCTTCTCTACCTTTCTTTCTTTCCTTCTTTCCCTCCCTCCTTCTCTCCTTCCTTCCCTCCCTATCTTTAGTTCCTCCTCTCCTTCCTTCCCTCTCTTTTTCCTTTCACTTTTTTATTTCCTTCTCTCCTTCCTTGCTTCTCTACCTTTCTTTCTTTCCTTCTTTCCCTCCCTCCTTCTCTCCTTCCTTCCCTCCCTATCTTTAGTTCCTCCTCTCCTTCCTTCCCTCTCTTTTTCCTTTCACTTTTTTATTTCCTTCTCTCCTTCCTTGCTTCTCTACCTTTCTTTCTTTCCTTCTTTCCCTCCCTCCTCTCTCCTTCCTTCCCTCCCTATCTTTAGTTCCTCCTCTCCTTCCTTCCCTCTCTTTTTCCTTTCACTTTTTTATTTCCTTCTCTCCTTCCTTGCTTCTCTATCTTTCTTTCTTTCCTTCTTTCCTTCCCTCCTTCTCTCCTTCCCTCCTTCTTCCTTTCTTTCTTCCCCTTCTCTCGTTACTTCTTGACTGTCCCTTTCCATTTAATATTGTATTTATATCTTAGAGAAGAAGGAAAGGAAGGAAGGAGGGAAGGAAGGAAGGAAGGAAAAGGAAGGGAGAGAAAGAGGGAAAAAGTAAAGAAAGAAGGGGAAGGAAGGAAGAAAAAGGGGGGGAAAAGGGAGGAGGGAAGGAAGGAAAGAGAAAGAAGGAGGAGGAAGGAAAAAGGGAGGGAGGGAAAAGGGAAAAAGGAAAGGAAAAGAAAGGAGGGACAGGAAGGAAGGAGGAGGGAAAGGAAAAAGGATGAAGAAAGGGAAGGAGAGAAGAAGGGAAAGAAAAAGGGAAGAAGGAGAAAGGGAGGGAGAAGGAAGAAGGAGAAGGAGGAAGGAGGGAGGAAGGAAGGAAAGGACGGAAAGAAGGGAAGGAAAGAAAAGAAAGAAGGAGGGACAGGAAGGAAGGAAGGAGGGAAAGGAAAAAGGGGATGAAGAAAGGAGGGAGAGAAGGAAATGAAAGGGAAAGAAATGAACAAAGGGAAAGAAGGAGGAAAGGGAGGGAGGAAGGAAGGAAAGGAAGAAGGAAGGAGGGACAGGAAGGAAGGAAAGGAAGGAAAAGAAAGAAGGAGGGACAGGAAGGAAGGAAGGAGGGAAAGTAATATATTATATAGTAATCTATATAACAATATATAAAATATTGTATTTATATCTTACATAGAAAGAAGGAAAGGAAGAAGGAAGGAAGGAGGGAAAGAAGGGAAGGAAAAGAAAGGAGGGACAGGAAGGAAGGAAAGGAAGGAGAATAAAGGAAGAAGGAAGAAAGGGAAAGAAGGAGGAAAGGAGGAGAAGGAAGGAAAGGAGGAGGAAGGAAGAGGAAGGAAGAAAAGGAAAGGAAAGAGGAAGGAAGGAAAGAAGGAAGGAAGGAAGGAAGGTAAAGAAGAAAAGAAAGAAGGAGAAGAAGGAAGAGAAGGAGGGAAAGGAAAAAGGGAATGAAGAAAGGAGGGAGAGAAGGAAATGAAGGGGAAAGAAATGAACAAAGGGAAAGAAGGAGGAAAGGGAGGGAGGAAGGAAGGAAAGGAAGGAGGGACAGGAAGGAAGGAAAGGAGGGACAGTAAGGAAGGAAAGGACGGAAAGAAGGAAAGGAAGGAAGAAAGGGAGGAAAGAAGGGAAGAGAGAGAAGGAAGGTCCTTCACTCAAGCACTGTTGACCTTCCTTGCTTCCTCCTCCTCCTCCTCCTCCCCTTCTTCCTTGCTTGGGGGCTCTGCCGCTGCCACTCATCCGCCCCTTCCTCTTCCAACAGGGAAAGGAGGAGACCACCCTACTGACATAGCAGGGAAAGAGAAGGAGCTCCATGCGGCAAGCTTCCACCTCCATTCTCATGGTA
Organism: Anolis sagrei ordinatus; assembly: GCF_025583915.1. NCBI lineage: Eukaryota > Metazoa > Chordata > Lepidosauria > Squamata > Anolidae > Anolis > Anolis sagrei. The sequence goes on along the minus strand of NW_026844811.1, from coordinate 18,276,511 downwards.
CCCACTCTCGCTTGTGTGTGTGTGTGTGTGTGTGTGTGTGGTGCCGTGCACTCGCGCCTGGCTCCTAATGCTTTAACGGGCGGCTGTTTCCCCACGAGGAGGGGTAAACAGTATTTCTTGTTTCTTTGTCAGTGTTGATGTGGAGAGTGTCTGGTTTGCCTACTCTGGAACATGCAACATATCATTGTCCTTCTTTAGGGGTCCCTTTCAAATCTATGATACTATATCTCTGTGTGTGAATCATATCTATCTCTGGCTGGATGGCTCTTTGTCAGGAGGGCTTTGATTTTCTTGCCCTGGTGAAGGGAGTTGGACTGGATGGCCTTAAGTATTTTTGGTTGAGTTTGGGAGTTGTAGTTCACCTCCACCCAGAGAGCACTGTGTGGGACGTTTGCACCAGTTCTGTCATTGGTAGGGTTTGGAATGCTCTTTGATTGAACTATAAATCCCAGTAACTACAAATCCCAGGTGTCAAGGTCTATTTCCCCTCAAACTCCAATACATGGGGGTTCTGTGTGGGAAGTTTGCCCCGATTCTGTCGTTCGTGGAGTTCAGAATGCTCTTGTCCATACAGAGTAGAAAAGAATAGGAAAAGGTTAAGGGAGAGGCAGTGGGTGGGATCATGCAAATTCTACACCAATGGGGAGTGTAAGAAACACTGGGATGCCTGTGGTGGAGGAAACACGTACAATCTAGTAGGATATTGTCCCTGAATGAAAGCATTCCTTGGGTGGTGGGCAGTATTGGTGGAGGACATTCGTTTTCCATTTGAAGTAAACTGACCTAGGATTGTTTTTGCACGCCCATCACTTCCCGAAAATTCACCCTAATTGTATTTTACCTGCCATGTCCAGCATATTTTAAAATTTTAGTTATTACATGTGGCCCAGCCATAAGTTTTTAAATGTCGTCGTGCTATTATTTATTTATTTATTTATTTATTTGCAGCTTTTCTCTTCCGCCCTTCTCCTCACCCCGCGGGGGACTCAGGGCGGATTACAGTGTACACATATATGGCCAACATTCAGTGCCAATTTTAACATACAACATATACAGACATACACAGGGGCTATTTAACTTTTTTCTGGCTGCCAGGGAAGCTTTCATCGTCCATCTGCGACACTGATGAAGCACTTCTGCATTCCCCACATGCTTTTGCTGGAATCCTTTTTATGGCCTCATAAATCAGTTAATTCAGCCTCCCCACACTTTAAGGTGGTACCTAATTTTCCTACTTGACAGATGCAACTGTCTTTCGGGTTGCAAAGGTCGACAACAGGCTACACAATTGGTTGGAAACCCACTCCAACCCGTGCTGGCTTTGAACTCATGACCTTTTGGGTCAGAGTGATCTTAATGCAGCTGACACTCAGCCAGCTGTGCCACAATCCCGGTGATATTGTTAATGTTTATTGTTTATTTGCTGTTATGAGTTTTATTTACTGCTTGCACTATTGTTGTTTTTGCTTTGTTATTGCTGTGTTG
>NW_026844811.1:18251518-18272246 GCF_025583915.1 Anolis sagrei ordinatus | reverse complement strand
TTTATAAAGCTATTGTCCTCTCAACCCTGCTATACACCTGCAAGACGTGGACTATCCACAGATGTCACATGCAACTCCTGGAATGATTCCATCAGTGTTGCCTACGAAAAATCCTGCAAATCTCTTGGGAAGACAAGCGGACAAATGTCAGAGTGCTGGAAGAAGCAAAGACCACCAGCATTGAATGGATGCTCCTCCACCATCAACTCCACTGGACCGGCCATGTTGTCCAGATGGCCAACCACCGTCTCCCAAAGCAGTTGCTCTACTCTGAAGTCAATAACAGAAAACGGGATGTAGGTGGGCAGGAAAAGAGATTGAAAGATGGGCTCAAAGCCAACCTTAAAAACTCTGGCATAGACACTGAGGACTGGGAAGCCCTGGCCCTTGAGCGCTCCAGCTGGAGGTCCGCTGTGACCAGCAGTGCTGCAGAATTGGAAGAGGCACAAATGAAGGGCAGAAGAGAGAAACGTGCCAAGAGGAAGGTGCGTCAAGCCAACCGCCTTCCACCTGGAAACCGATGTCCTCACTGTGGGAGAAGATGCAGATCAAGAACAGGGCTCCTCAGTCACCTATGGACCCACTGCTAGTACACTACACTTGGAGGACCATCAAGAGCTTTGGAAAGCTTCTTTCCTGCTTATCTTCTTATCTAATTGGATTTACCTATTCCCATCTCCTGTTTTTCTAATATTTGTTGATAGGTTAACCAGTTTCCTTCACCTAATTCCTGTTTATGTTTCGCCTCCACTGGAGAGATCCATAGTGGAGTACTGCTAAAAAATCTGGATTTATACTTTTCCCATGTTTTAATTAAAGAGGCTCTAATATAGTGGTCACTGAAGCTTTTCTCAACTTTCCTTTTATTGTACCACATGTAGCTGTGCCAACCAGCTCTGAGATCATGCCCCTCTAGAGTTAGCATTGAGTTGTTTTCTAGAGCCTGCCACTTTTGGACTCTCGCTTGCTGAGGTGTTCCTGCAAGTGTCTCTGTAGATCTTAGAAAACTATTTCTTGATTTAAGTCATTGAGAGAAGCCTCCTCGCAGGATTACAAGACATCTAGGTATCTCCTGGGCAACGTCTTCGTAGACGGCTGATTCTCTCCAGAAGCAACTTGCAGCATGCAAACAAGCAAGCAAAACAACCAACAGACCTTTTCAGGACCAACCATGACAATAAATCTCAATCAACATATACAAATAAATGATGGTCACGATATACTAAGTGTCAGAGTGTGACAGAAGCTTTGAAGCTTAGAAGAATGGACACTTTGAGACTTCAGTAAAAGCAAACGTATAGCTTTACTGAGTAGAGCAAACATACAGCACACACTCGCATTGACGCCCAACCAAAAAGAAGACAGAAACAAGACAAAAGCACCGAAGTAAGAAGGACGAACGAAATCTTATCTCTGGATCCTCCCTACGTGTTCCAGGTACACTCAGGGTCACAACCCTTTCAGTGTCAATACACTCTCTGCTAATGCAATCAGGTTACAGTCACAGGCATTGCACAAAATTACATTTAAACATTCACATTACACTAACCTTACATTAACAATAAGGATGTTCTATCTGGAGCCCCCCAAACTCAGCCATTACCTTCTATTACTTGATCGTAGACTCTTTCTTCGCAAGTCAAGATCAAGTCGAAGACGTCTTTACAGTTCTGGAATCTCTCCGGCCGGGGCTTGATCCGCTTGTTTCTGTCCAACATGTGTAAAATCCCATTCTGTGTATAGCTGAGGTCGAGAGGGTTAAGGAACTCAGGACACAAAAGATGGCTGGGGTTGTTTAGCACTACGGCAAGGGATGGGGGGAGCAATCACAACATTGGAGGGAGGAAAATAATTATTTACAGTCCAAAACTAAACTATTTGAAATGGAAATACTTAGAAAATCAGCATTTTAAAAACCTGACATCCTCCAAATATGTTAGACCAGTGCTTCTTAACCTTCCCAATGCCGCGACCCCTTAATACAGTTCCTCATGTTGTGGTGAACCCCCAACCAGAACATTATTTTCGTTGCTACGCCATAACTGTAATGTTGCTACTGTTATGAATCGTCATGTAAATATCTGATATGCAGGATGTATTTCCATTAATATGGACCAAATTTGGCACAAATATCCGATATATCCAAATTTAAATACTGGTGAGGGTTGATTTTGTCATTTGGGAGTTTAGTTGCTGGGATTTATAGTTCACCTACAATCAAAGAGCATTCTGAACACCACCAATGATGGAACTGAACCAATCTTGGGACAAAGAACTCCCATGCCCAACAGAAAATACTGGGAGTAACTGGTGGGCATTGACCTTGAGCTCTGGAGTTGTAGTTCACCCACATCCAATCAATGATCTGGACCAAACTTGGCACGAATACTCAATATGCCCAAATGTGAACACTGGTGGAGTTTGGGGGAAAATAGACCTTGGTATTTGGGAGTTGTAGTTGCTTGGATGTATAGCTCACCGACGATCGAAGAGTATTCTGAACTCCACCAATGATGGAATCGAATGAAACTTAACACACAGAACTCCCATGACCAACAGAAAATACTGGAAGGGTTTGTTGGGCATTGACCTTGAGTTTGGGAGTTGTAGTTCACCTATATCCAGAGAGCACTGTGGACTCAATCAATGATGGATGTGGACCAAACTTGGCACGAATAATCAATATGCCCAAATGTGAACCCTGGTGGAGTTTGGGGGAAATAGACCTTGACATTTGGGAGTTGTAGTTGCTGGGATTTATAGTCCACCTACAATCAAGGAGCATTCTGAACCCCATCAACGCCAAACTTCCCACGCATAATCCCCATGTCCTGAAGGGACCTGCTGGCGCGAATCTCTCTCCAGCCTCACACGCTCTCCCTTGTCTGTACATGTGCATAACGCTGCCATGCACTGAGCACGCCTGCTCTTTTGATGTGAGGTTTCACCGTCTCTTTCCCAAAAGGAAGAGAAGGACAGGCAGCGAGATCTTCCGCCTTCTCTGCAAAGAGGTTCCTAAGACCATCAGAAATATATATTTCCGGATGGTCTTTGGTGACCCCTTTAAAAACCCCTTGCGACTCCCCAGGGGTCCTGACTCCCAGACTTAGGCTTCCTAAACATACAACCTCTTTCAGCCAGATAAATTTTTACACGACATTGGGTATAAAGATATATAAAATAGGTCTAAAAATCAAACATCTACTGAGAGTAAATCAGCATTAGCAAGGCTTGCTAAATAGACGGATTTCCCCTTTTTATGAAGTAGTTGAAGCATTTTCCGCAGCGTCCTTGTTGCTCAGATTCATGTAAACGCCTAAAACAGTCACTAGGTGGTGTTCAGAAACCTTTTACTATTGACAAAATTTTCATGACCCACATTTTCTCTTGCGAGGTCTAAAAATCAAACATCTACTGAGAGTAAATCAGCATTAGCAAGGCTTGCTAAATAGACGGATTTCCCCTTTTTATGAAGTAGTTGAAGCATTTTCCGCAGCGTCCTTGTTGCTCAGATTCATGTAAACGTCTAAAACAGTCACTAGGTGGTGTTCAGAAACCTTTTACTATTGACAAAATTTTCATGACCCACATTTTCTCTTGCGAGGTCTAAAAATCAAACATCTACTGAGAGTAAATCAGCATTAGCAAGGCTTGCTAAATAGACGGATTTCCCCTTTTTATGAAGTAGTTGAAGCATTTTCCGCAGCGTCCTTGTTGCTCAGATTCATGTAAACGTCTAAAACAGTCACTAGATGGTGTTCAGAAACCTTTTACTATTGACAAAATTTTCATGACCCACATTTTCTCTTGCGAGGTCTAAAAATCAAACATCTACTGAGAGTAAATCAGCATTAGCAAGGCTTGCTAAATAGACGGATTTCCCCTTTTTATGAAGTAGTTGAAGCATTTTCCGCAGCGTCCTTGTTGCTCAGATTCATGTAAACGCCTAAAACAGTCACTAGGTGGTGTTCAGAAACCTTTTACTATTGACAAAATTTTCATGACCCACATTTTCTCTTGCGAGGTCTAAAAATCAAACATCTACTGAGAGTAAATCAGCATTAGCAAGGCTTGCTAAATAGACGGATTTCCCCTTTTTATGAAGTAGTTGAAGCATTTTCCGCAGCGTCCTTGTTGCTCAGATTCATGTAAACGCCTAAAACAGTCACTAGGTGGTGTTCAGAAACCTTTTACTATTGACAAAATTTTCATGACCCACATTTTCTCTTGCGAGGTCTAAAAATCAAACATCTACTGAGAGTAAATCAGCATTAGCAAGGCTTGCTAAATAGACGGATTTCCCCTTTTTATGAAGTAGTTGAAGCATTTTCCGCAGCGTCCTTGTTGCTCAGATTCATGTAAACGCCTAAAACAGTCACTAGGTGGTGTTCAGAAACCTTTTACTATTGACAAAATTTTCATGACCCACATTTTCTCTTGCGAGGTCTAAAAATCAAACATCTACTGAGAGTAAATCAGCATTAGCAAGGCTTGCTAAATAGACGGATTTCCCCTTTTTATGAAGTAGTTGAAGCATTTTCCGCAGCGTCCTTGTTGCTCAGATTCATGTAAACGCCTAAAACAGTCACTAGGTGGTGTTCAGAAACCTTTTACTATTGACAAAATTTTCATGACCCACATTTTCTCTTGCGAGGTCTAAAAATCAAACATCTACTGAGAGTAAATCAGCATTAGCAAGGCTTGCTAAATAGACGGATTTCCCCTTTTTATGAAGTAGTTGAAGCATTTTCCGCAGCGTCCTTGTTGCTCAGATTCATGTAAACGCCTAAAACAGTCACTAGGTGGTGTTCAGAAACCTTTTACTATTGACAAAATTTTCATGACCCACATTTTCTCTTGCGAGGATCCCATTTGAGATTGGGACCCACAGTTTTAAGAAGCAGTGTGTTCGACTTTTCATCAGCACTGGATAACCTGTAATAACCTTTAATAATATTCTTTAATATTATCAAACAGGCGCCATGTGGGTTGCTTTACGAAGCTGCAACCAGGCTCAGCCAAAACCTTGAGAGAAGGTACATGTTAATATCCGCGTTTAGGATAAAATAATATCCATGTTTAGGATAAAATAGCCCTAAAATAATGAGGATAGAAAAGAAAACAATAGCTATAATATATAAAAAGCTATTGGAATGGAGTACAGAAGAAGAAGGAGTTAAAGAATGTATGATAAAATGGGCAAGAAATATTGGAAGATCTATATATAGGATTAAACGAATGGGAGACTATATGGAATAAGAAATTGAAATATATACGTGCTTATGATTTAAAAGGAAACTGGACAAAAATGTTCTATAGATGGCACATGACGCCACATAAATTAGGGAAGTATTACAAGAATTTAAACTCAAAATGTTGGAAATGTGGAAAAGTGGAAGGTACCTTCTGTCATATGTGGTGGCAGTGCAAGAATGCAAAAAGCTACTGGGAAGAAATACAGGAAAATCTGCAAAAAATATTCAAGATTAATATTCCACTTAAACCCGAACTATTTCTGTTGGGAATTTACGATCAAAAAATTGAGAGTAATATAAACAAACTTTTATTTCTCTCCACAACTGCAGCTAGAATTTGCTATGCGAGATTATGGCGAAAAAAGGAAATCCAATTGAGGATTGGAAAAAGAAAATCATGGACGTAAGAAATATGGACCGGCTAAGTTATTTAGGGCAAAAATATAAAGGGATAATCAAGAGACAGATTGGACATTGATAAATGAATATTTTAAATAAGAACTTTTTAAAAAAAGTAAGATATGCGAAATCTCAGTTTTACCCCATAAATTTAAAAAAAAAATGATGATGAAAGAGAAAAAGAAGGTAAAGCTACGGAAGAAGGAAAAGGAAGAAGCCCTCCTCGAAGTTTCCCGGAAGTCGGACCGAAGAAGAAAATAACAGCTGTAGTTTCTGTTTTGTTTTGTTTAACTTACTTCATTATTCGTTTTCTTTTTCTTTATTTTTTAATTTATTTTTTTGTCTCTTGCTTTTCTTTCTTTTATCCCGACTTTATATTTTTCTTAGATTTTAACTAATTTTCTTTCTAAAGTAATAAGTATTATGAAAGCATTCAATAAAGATTATATATATATATATATAAATATATAATATCTGTGTTTAGGAAAGTTTCTAGTCCTGGGTTGTTGTGAGTTTTCCGGACTGTATCGCCATGTTCCAGAAGCATTCTCTCCTGCCATTTTGCCTGCATCTATGGCAGTCATCCTCAGAGGTTGTGTGGTCGATTGGAAACTAGGAAAATTGGGTTTATATATCTGTGGAAGGCCCAAGTTGGGAGAAAGAACTTTTGTCTGTTTGAGGTAGGTGTAAATGTTGCAATTGGCCACCTTGATTAGCATTTAATAGCCTAGCAGTTTCAAGGTCTGGCTGCTTACTGCCTGGTGGAATCCTTTGTTGGGAGGTGATTACCTGGCCATGATTGTTTCTTGTCTGGACTTCCCATTTTTGTTCTTTATTTACTGTTATGATTTTAGAGTTGTTTTTTTTTTAAAAAAAATAAATAAAATACCAGTAGCCAGATTTTGTTCATTTTCAACAAGAAACAATCAGGGCCAGCCAATCACTTTCCAACAATGGAAACCCACAAGCAGGTGGACAATTTCGACAGAAAGGATGAAACCATGAAAATGACCTAAATTGGTTTCAGCCCAGAGTTCTTCTTTTACGTTTTTAATATATATTAGCAATGTACGTTCTGTACCACCGTATGCTCCTGGACTTGTTTTTGCAGAGATAATTGTTACATCTCCCTCTTCTGCTTCTAATTAAATAGTCTGATTTCTATTTCGGTCCATGTATACTTGTTTCTTTGGTTGCCTGAAAAAATGTGTTTGTGATGAACACAGTATTCAATCTGTTGCTCTTGTCTTTTCTTGTCTCTTGCTTCATTTCTTGATCCTATCTTAAATTTTCCTATAATATTTGATTCTGCTCTGTTTCCTATTTTTGCGTACCTATTGCCTATTAATAATAATTGGGGCAACGGTGGTGCAATGGGTTAAACCCTTGTGCCAGCAGGACTGAAGACCGACAGGTTAGAATTTTCAATCTGGGAAGAGCGTAGATGAGTTCCCTCTGTCAGCTCTAGCTTCCCATGCAAGGACATGAGAGAAGCCTCCCACAAGGATGGTAAAACATCAGAAGCATCCGGGCATGCCCTGGGTAACGTCCTTGCAGACGGCCAATTCTCTCACACCAGAAACTGCTTGCAGTTTCTCACGTAGCTCCTGACACGAAAAAAACCCCACAAAATATTAATAACAAATCTGACTGTTTTCCTCTTGGGATTCCAGCACAGAATCTTTCAGTTTCCTCCTCTTCTATAGTTACGGCATATGATTATATTGACGGTTTTTCCCTGAAGTCATACTGCTGTGACTCACTCAGCCTTGGCATTATATCCCTTGACTGCTTTTACTATATCTCCCCTTGCTATAAACGGCACCCGTTCCTTCTTATTCATTCCCTGAGTAATGCACTCTAATTATCTGACTATGTCCCATGCTGTCCCCTTGAGCTCGCTCACCTTAAGTATTACAATGTCTATATATTTCTTATTTCACAATTATCTGTCTTACCCCGATTCTTGTTTCTCACATTCCGCGTTCCTATATTATGCATTCTACCGCGTTCAAATTTCCTTTGTTCTTCCCCACCGGATCGTTGAGTGCCTTCCAACCTGGGGATCTCATCTTCTAATCCTCTCTTGGTTCATTTGGGACTATTTCTTTTCGAGATGGACGTTTTTGGAGTTGATTCCCATGACCTTCTTTTGTGGGATACTAGCAAGTGTGCGCTATGATGCCACTGCCTTTAGTTCTGAGAGATCCTCTGCTCTTTGGAACAGCCTAGTTTCCCCTTGTCTTATACTCCAGCGAGGGTCCTGGTGGGAAGGTGTGGGGCTGAAAGAAGGGCTTCTTTTAGCCCCACGCCTTCCTGCCAGGACCCTCAACTCTCTGCATAGCAACCCAGCTCGCCTTCCTCACCTCCTCTCTTGTGCAATACGCACCTTCCTCTGCTCCTCTCTCGTGCAGCACGCACCTTCCTCATCTCCTCTCATGCAACCTTCCTCTCCTCGTCTTGTGCAACACGCACCTTCCTCACCTCCTCTCTCGCGCACATTCTCTCCTCTCTCGTGCAGCACACACATTCTCTCCTCTCTCGTGCAGCATGCACCTTCCTCTCCTCCTCTCTCATGCAACACGCACATTCTCTCCTCTCTCGTGCAGCATGCACCTTCCTCTCCTCCTCTCTCATGCAACACGCACATTCTCTCCTCTCTCGTGCAGCATGCACCTTCCTCTCCTCCTCTCTCATGCAACACGCACATTCTCTCCTCTCTCGTGCAGCATGCACCTTCCTCTCCTCCTCTCTCATGCAACACGCACATTCTCTCCTCTCTCGTGCAGCATGCACCTTCCTCTCCTCCTCTCTCATGCAACACGCACATTCTCTCCTCTCTCGTGCAGCATGCACCTTCCTCTCCTCTTCTCTCATGCAACTGGCACATTCTCTCCTCTCTCGTGCAGCATGCACCTTCCTCTCCTCCTCTCTCATGCAACACGCACATTCTCTCCTCTCTCGTGCAGCATGCACCTTCCTCTCCTCCTCTCTCATGCAACTGGCACATTCTCTCCTCTCTCGTGCAGCATGCACCTTCCTCTCCTCCTCTCTCATGCAACACGCACATTCTCTCCTCTCTCGTGCAGCATGCACCTTCCTCTCCTCCTCTCTCATGCAACACGCACATTCTCTCCTCTCTCGTGCAGCATGCACCTTCCTCTCCTCCTCTCTCATGCAACACGCACATTCTCTCCTCTCTCGTGCAGCATGCACCTTCCTCTCCTCCTCTCTCATGCAACTGGCACATTCTCTCCTCTCTCGTGCAGCATGCACCTTCCTCTCCTCCTCTCTCATGCAACACGCACATTCTCTCCTCTCTCGTGCAGCATGCACCTTCCTCTCCTCCTCTCTCATGCAACACGCACATTCTCTCCTCTCTCGTGCAGCATGCACCTTCCTCTCCTCCTCTCTCATGCAACACGCACATTCTCTCCTCTCTCGTGCAGCATGCACCTTCCTCTCCTCTTCTCTCATGCAACTGGCACATTCTCTCCTCTCTCGTGCAGCATGCACCTTCCTCTCCTCCTCTCTCATGCAACACGCACATTCTCTCCTCTCTCGTGCAGCATGCACCTTCCTCTCCTCCTCTCTCATGCAACACGCACATTCTCTCCTCTCTCGTGCAGCATGCACCTTCCTCTCCTCCTCTCTCATGCAACTGGCACATTCTCTCCTCTCTCGTGCAGCATGCACCTTCCTCTCCTCCTCTCTCATGCAACACGCACATTCTCTCCTCTCTCGTGCAGCATGCACCTTCCTCTCCTCCTCTCTCATGCAACACGCACATTCTCTCCTCTCTCGTGCAGCATGCACCTTCCTCTCCTCCTCTCTCATGCAACACGCACATTCTCTCCTCTCTCGTGCAGCATGCACCTTCCTCTCCTCTTCTCTCATGCAACTGGCACATTCTCTCCTCTCTCGTGCAGCATGCACCTTCCTCTCCTCCTCTCTCATGCAACACGCACATTCTCTCCTCTCTCGTGCAGCATGCACCTTCCTCTCCTCCTCTCTCATGCAACACGCACATTCTCTCCTCTCTCGTGCAGCATGCACCTTCCTCTCCTCTTCTCTCATGCAACTGGCACATTCTCTCCTCTCTCGTGCAGCATGCACCTTCCTCTCCTCCTCTCTCATGCAACACGCACATTCTCTCCTCTCTCGTGCAGCATGCACCTTCCTCTCCTCCTCTCTCATGCAACACGCACATTCTCTCCTCTCTCGTGCAGCATGCACCTTCCTCTCCTCCTCTCTCATGCAACACGCACATTCTCTCCTCTCTCGTGCAGCATGCACCTTCCTCTCCTCTCTCTCATGCAACTGGCACATTCTCTCCTCTCTCGTGCAGCATGCACCTTCCTCTCCTCCTCTCATGCAACACGCACATTCTCTCCTCTCTCGTGCAGCATGCACCTTCCTCTCCTCCTCTCTCATGCAACTGGCACATTCTCTCCTCTCTCGTGCAGCATGCACCTTCCTCTCCTCCTCTCTCATGCAACACGCACATTCTCTCCTCTCTCGTGCAGCATGCACCTTCCTCTCCTCTTCTCTCATGCAACTGGCACATTCTCTCCTCTCTCGTGCAGCATGCACCTTCCTCTCCTCTCGTGCAACACGCACCTTCCTCTCCTCCTGTCTTGTGCAACACGCACCTTCCTCTCCTCTCTCAGCGCAGCGTGCACCTTTCTCTCCTCCTCTCTTGGCGCCAGTCTTTCCCACTTTTCCTTATTCACACAGCATTTTCCACAAAATGTATAGTTGATTATTGGAAGGATACGTAAGCACATTTAAATTGAAGGAGGTTAGAATAATGATTTAATTGGAGTTGGACAGTCTTATGTAAATACTAGCCGTCCCCTGCCACGCGTTACTCAACTGCTTCGATTGACCCTTGCAGGGAAGGAGTACTCGAGAGTAAGAGTTATGCCTCTCCAGAACAAGGCTGGGTTACAAATAAGCAACTCCAAGAGCATGGACAAGGGGGCCAAAGGACTTGTTTTAATGGCGTCGGGTGTTTGGATACAACAATTCTTTAACAAGAAAGGCACGCAATCACACAGATCCTCAAACATCTAAGGAAACACACCTTTGGAAAACGGACCCCTAAAGGAAGTTCTCCCACTTGATGCCCTGATGCTTCCTTACAAGTCATGTTGGGGGATTATGGACGCTGTGGTCCAATAGAACTGGAGGGATCAGTGATAAATACATGGGCCATTAAATGTGGGACATAAAATGCATAAGTTGCAAGCAAACAAGAGAAATATTCCTGGGTTGTTGTGAGTTTTCTGGGATGTATGGCCATGTTTCAGAAGCATTCTCTCCTGACATTTTTGCCTACATTTATGGCAGACATCCTCAGAGGTCTGTTGGAAACGAGGAAAATTGGGTTTATATATATCTGTGGAACAATGCCCAGAAAGAACTCTTGTCTGTTTGAGGTAGGTGTGACTGTTTCCCTTGGCCACCTTGATTAGCATTTAATGGCCCAGCAGCTTCAAGGTCTAGCTGCTTCCTGCCTGGGAGAATCCTTTGTTGTGAGGTGATTAACTGGCCCTGATTATTGGAATTCCCCTGTTTTTGAGTGTTGCTCTTTATTTACTGTTATGATTTTAGAGTATTTTTAATACTGTTAGCCAGATTTTGTTCATTGTGAACAAAAACAGTCAGGGTCAGCTAATCATCTCCCAGCAAAAGATTCCCCCAGGCAGTAAGAAGCCACACTTTGAAACTGCAAGGCCATTAAATGCTAATCAAGGTGGTCAATTGCAACATTCAGACCTACCTCAAACAGACAAGAGTCCTTTCTCCCACCTTGGACATTCCAGATATAAAAACCCCATTTTCCTAGTTTCCAACATACCTCACAACCTCTGGGGATGCCTGTCATAAGTGCAAGCAGAATGTCAGGAGAGAATGCTTCTGGAGTATGGCCATACCGCCTGAAAAACTCACAACCCAATGATTCCAGCCATGAAAGCCTTTCACAACAGAAATATTCCTGTTTGCAAAGCTCTTAGTGCAATCACAGAATAAGGAATAGTGAACAGATCAATGGAACGACTACAGCTTTGATTTTGGATGACGTGGTTCTAATAACTGTTTTTAAATCATGTTGTTTAATATAAATGTTTTTGGATGATTGACGTTTTACTGGGTTGTTGTAGGTTTTTCAGGCTGTACGGCCATGTTCTAGAAGCATTCTCTCCTGACGTTTTGCCAAAGGATCACCGCCTTGTTGGGGCGCTGGAGCTTGAGCACCTCAATGATGTCATGAGCGAAACCGTGAAGGGCCACTCAAGACGGGACGGTTGTGGCAGAGAGGTCAGACCAAGCGTGATCCCTGGGGAAGGCAATGGCAAACCACTCCAGTATCCTTGCCAAGAAAACTAAATGGACCAGTACAACCAGAGATATGTCGGTATGCCATTGGAAGATGGGACTCCCAGGTCGGAAGATGGCCAAAATGCTACTGGGGAGGAGCAGAGGATAAGTTCAACTAGCCCCAGATGTGATGACGCAGCTAGCTCAAAGCCGAAAGGAAGGCTAGCGGCCGACGGTACTGGAGGTGAACGACGAATCCGATGCTCTAAAGATCAACACACCATAGGAACCTGGAATGTAAGATCTATGAGCCAGGGCAAATTGGATGTTGTTATTGGTGAGATGTCAAGACTAAAGATAGACATTCTGGGGGTCAGCGAACTGAAGTGGACTGGAATGGTCCACTTCACATCAGATGACCACCAGATCTACTACTGCGGACAAGAGGAACATCGAAGAAATGGAGTAGCCTTCATAATTAATAAGAAATTCGCTAAAGCGGTGCTTGGATACAACCCAAAAAATGACAGAATGATCTCAATTCGAGTGCAAGGAAAGCCTTTCAACATTACAGTGATCCAAATATACGCCCCAACCACAGCTGCTGAAGAAGCAGAAGTAGATCAGTTCTATGAGGATCTGCAGGACCTACTGGATAATACAAAAAAGAGACATTATTTTCATTACAGGAGACTGGAATGCCAAGGTGGGAAGTCAAATGACAACTGGGATCACAGGCAAGCATGGTCTGGGAGAACAAAATGAAGCGGGACGCAGGCTGATAGAATTTTGCCAGGAAAACTCGCTGTGTATAACGAATACTCTCTTCCAACAACCTAAAAGACGGCTTTACACATGGACCTCACCAGATGGTCAACACCGAAATCAGATTGACTACATCCTTTGCAGCCAAAGGTGGCGGACATCCATCCAGTCGGTGAAAACAAGACCTGGGGCTGACTGTAGCTCAGATCACGAACTTCTTATTGCCCAATTTAGAATAAAACTAAAGAGATCAGGGAAAATACACAGACCAGTTAGATATGATCTCACTAACATTCCTAGCGAATATGCAGTGGAAGTGAAGAACAGATTTGAAGGACTAGATTTAGTAAACAGAGTCCCAGAAGAACTATGGACAGAAGTCCAAGACATTGTTCAGGAGGCGGCAACAAAGTACGTCCCAAAGAAAAAGAAAACCAAGAAGGCAAAATGGTTGTCTGCTGAGACACTGGAAGTAGCCCAAGAAAGGAGGAAAGCAAAAGGAAACAGGGATAAGGGGAGATATGCCCAGTTAAATGCGCAATTCCAGAGGTTAGCCAGAAGAGATAAGGAACTATTTTTAAATAAGCAATGCATGGAAGTGGAAGAAGACAACAGAATAGGAAGGACAAGAGACCTCTTCCAGAAAATTAGAAACATTGGAGGTAAATTTCAGGCAAAAATTGGTATGATAAGAAACAAAGATGGCAGGGACCTAACAGAAGCTGAAGAGATCAAGAGAAGGTGGCGAGACTATACAGAAGATCTGTATAGGAAGGATAATAATATCGAGGATAGTTTTGACGGTGTGGTGAATGAATTAGAACCCGACATCCTGAGGAGTGAGGTTGAATGGGCCTTAAGAAGCATTGCTAACAACAAGGCAGCAGGAGATGACGGGATCCCAGCTGAACTGTTTAAAATCTTAAAAGATGATGCTGTCAAGGTGATGCATGCCATTTGCCAGCAAATATGGAAAACACAAGAATGGCCATCAGACTGGAAAAAATCAACTTATATCCCCATACCAAAAAAGGGAAATGCGAAAGACTGCTCAAACTTCCGTACAGTGGCCCTTATTTCTCATCATGCCAGTAAGGTAATGCTCAAGATCCTGCAAGGAAGACTCCAGCAATACATGGAGCGAGAGTTGCCAGATGTTCAAGCTGGGTTTAGAAAAGGTATAGGAACGAGAGACCAAATTGCCAATATCCGCTGGATAATGGAGAAAGGCAGGGAGTTTCAGAAAAACATCTACTTCTGCTTCATTGACTATTCTAAAGCCTTTGACTGTGTGGATCATAATAAATTGTGGCAAGTTCTTGGTGGGATGGGCATACCAAGCCACCTTGTCTCTCTCCTGAGGAATCTGTACAAGGACCAAGTAGCAACAGTCAGAACTGACCACGGAACAGGAGACTGGTTCAAGATTGGGAAAGGCGTACGGCAAGGCTGCATCCTCTCCCCCAACCTTTTTAACTTGTATGCAGAACACATCATGCGATGTGCGGGGCTGGATGAATGCAAAGCTGGGGTGAAAATTGCTGGAAGAAACATTAACAACCTCAGATATGCAGATGACACCACTCTGATGGCCGAAAGCGAGGAGGAGCTGAGGAGCCTTCTAATCAAGGTGAAAGAAGAAAGCGCAAAAGCCGGGTTGCAGCTAAACGTCAAAAAAACCAAGATTATGGCAACAAGAATGATTGACAACTAGAAAATAGAGGGAGAAACCGTGGAGGCCGTGACAGACTTTGTATTTCTAGGTGCAAAGATTACTGCAGATGCAGACTGTGGCCAGGAAATCAGAAGACGCTTCCTTCTTGGGAGGAGAGCAATGTCCAATCTCGATAAAATAGTAAAGAGTAGAGACATCAGACTGGCAACAAAGATCCGCCTAGTCAAAGCCATGGTATTCCCTGTAGTCACCTACGGATGTGAGAGCTGGACCTTAGGGAAGGCTGAGCGAAGGAAGAGAGATGCTTTTGAGCTGTGGTGTTGGAGGAAAGTGCTGAGTGTGCCTTGGACTGCGAGAAGATCCAACCAGTCCATCCTCCAGGAAATAAAGCCCGACTGCTCACTGGAGGGAAAGATACTAGAGACAAAGTTGAAGTCCTTTGGCCACATCATGAGGAGACAGCAAAGCCTAGAGAAGATAATTATGCTGGGGAAAGTGGAAGGCAAAAGGAAGAGGGGCCGACCAAGGGCAAGATGGATGGATGGCATCTTTGAAGTGACTGGACTGACCTTGAAGGAGCTGGGGGTGGTGACGGCCGACAGGGAGCTCTGGCGTGGGCTGGTCCATGAGGTCACGAAGAGTCGGAGACGACTGAACGAATGAACAACAACATGGCAGGCATCCTCAGAGGTTGTGAGGTCTGTGATTCATTAGCCAGAGTCACAACCATGAAAGCCTTCAAAAAAACATTGATGTTTTAATTTTTTATGTTTTATTTTACGTTTTAATATGGTAAGGTTTTAAATTTATATTATATGTTACTAGCTGTCCCCTGCCACGCTTTGCTGTGGCCCACATGGGGGTTCTGTGTGGGAGGTTTGGCCCAATTCTATCGTTGGTGGGGTTCAGACTGCTCTTCAGTTGTAGGTGAACTATAAATCCCAGTAGCTACAACTCCCAAATGTCAAGATCTATTTCCCCCAAACTCCATCTGTGTTTATATTTGGGCATATTGAGTATTCGTGCCAAGTTTGGCCCAGATCCGTCATTGTTTGAGTCAACACTGGTCTCTAGATGTAGGTGAACTACAACTCCAAAACCCAAGGTCAATGCCCACCAAACCCTTCTCCCATGTTTGTCATGGGAGATCTGTGTGCCATGTTTGTCATGGGAGATCTGTGTGCCAAGTTTGGTTCAATTCCATCATTGGTGGAGTTCAGAACGCTCTTTGATTGTAGTTGAACTATAAATCCCAGCAACTACAACTCCCAAATGACAAAATCATAACTTTTTGAGTGATGGTCACTCCTTGTGTAGTGAGACGTTTTGTTGCCAAATTTGGGGTGATTTCATTCATTGGTTCTTTTGTTTTTAAGGTACTCATTATGCACAGAGCATTTATATACATATAGATTGCCTAGCTGTTTTGGTTTTCACATGTATGTATGGCATTGAATTTGGCCTCTATTATGTTGGAGACCGCTTTGAGTTTCCTCAGGGGGGAAATGTAGTAAATAAAGAGATATCCGAGGTCAGGCAGCCCGAACTCCTTTGGTAAAAGGGATCCTGTTGGAATGCTTAAAATAGGATCCCAATGAAAATAGGATCCTGGCTGACAATATGGGCAAGCCGGACAAAACCATTTTTCTCCAATAATGCACAATTGATGCGATGGGCATCTTTATGGGTTTGTTAGATATGAAAAGAAGCACTGACCCAGACAGCTTGTCCAATTTACACGGTCTCTAAGGATTACTGGATAGCACCGGGATTGTGGCGCAGCCGGCTGAGTGTCAGCTGCATTAAGATCACTCTGACCAAAAGGTCACGAGTTCGAAGCCAGCCCGGGTTGGAGTCGGTTTCCAACCAATTGTGTGTAGTCTGTTGTCGACCTTCGCAACCCGAAAGAGAGTTGCATCTGTCAAGGAGGAAAATAAGGTACCACCTTAAAAGTGTGAGGAGGCTAAATTAACTGATTTATGAGGCCATAAGGAAGACTCCAGCAAAGCATTCCAGCGGGGAAGCATGCGGGGAATGCGGAAGGCTTCATCAGCATCGCAGATGGACAAGGAAAGCGACCGCTCCCCTGGCGGCCAGAAAAAAGTTAAATAGCCTCTGTCTATGTCTGTATACGTTGTATGTCAAAATTGGCATTGAATGTTTGCCATATATGAGTACACTGTAATCCGCCCTGAGTCCCCTGCGGGGTGAGGAGAAGGGCAGAATAGAAAAGCTGCAAATAAATAAATAAAGGGAAGAGTTAACTTCCTTTAAAGCAGTGTTTGTCAACCCCAGGGGTTGAGAAAGGTGGGATACAAAAATAGAGCCGTTCAGCAGTGGAACTCTCTGCCCCGGAGTGTTGTGGAGGCTACTTATATTATATTATATTCCTACTTCTTGGCAGAATGGGGTTGGACTGGATGGCCCAGGAGGTCTCTTCCAACTCTAGGATTCTATTATTATTATTATTATTATTATTATTATTATTAATCAGATTCCGAAACTACCATATATGTGCAATTCACTTTTTGGCAGAATGGGGTTGGACTGGATGGCCCATGAGGTCTCTTCCAACTCTAGGATTCTATTATTATTATTATTATTATTATTATTATTATTATTATTATTACTATTAAGCAGAGGCTGGCTGGATGGCCATCTCTCGGGGGTGATTTGAATGCAATATTCCTACTTCTTGGCAGAATGGGGTTGGACTGGATGGCCCAGGAGGTCTCTTCCAACTCTAGGATTCTATTATTATTATTATTATTATTACTATTAATCAGATTCCGAAACTACCATATATGTGCAATTCACTTTTTGGCAGAAGGGGGTATGACTGGATGGCCCAGGAGCTCTCTTCCAACTCTAGGATTCTATTATTATTATTATTATTATTATTATTATTAAGCAGAGGCTGGCTGGATGGCCATCTCTCGGGGGTGATTTGAATGCAATATTCCTACTTCTTGGCAGAATGGGGTTGGACTGGATGATGGCCCAGGAGGTCTCTTCCAACTCTAGGATTCTATTATTATTATTATTATTATTATTATTATTATTATTATTACTATTAAGCAGAGGCTGGATGGCCATCTGTCGGGGGTGCTTTGAATGCAATATTCCTACTTCTTGGCAGAATGGGGTTGGACTGATGGCCCAGGAGGTCTCTTCCAACTCTAGGATTCTATTATTATTATTATTATTATTATTACTATTAAGCAGAGGCTGGATGGCCATCTCTCGGGGGTGCTTTGAATGCAATATTCCTACTTCTTGGCAGAATGGGGTTGGACTGGATGGCCCAGGAGGTCTCTTCCAACTCTAGGATTCTATTATTATTATTATTATTATTATTATTATTATTACTATTAAGCAGAGGCTGGATGGCCATCTCTCGGGGGTGCTTTGAATGCAATATTCCTACTTCTTGGCAGAATGGGGTTGGACTGGATGGCCCAGGAGGTCTCTTCCAACTCTAGGATTCTATTATTATTATTATTATTATTATTACTATTAATCAGATTCCGAAACTACCATATATGTGCAATTCACTTTTTGGCAGAATGGGGTTGGACTGGATGGCCCATGAGGTCTCTTCCAACTCTAGGATTCTATTATTATTATTATTATTATTATTATTAAGCAGAGGCTGGATGGCCATCTCTCGGGGGTGCTTTGAATGCAATATTCCTACTTCTTGGCAGAATGGGGTTGGACTGGATGGCCCAGGAGGTCTCTTCCAACTCTAGGATTCTATTATTATTATTACTATTACTATTAAGCAGAGGCTGGCTGGATGGCCATCTGTCGGGGGTGCTTTGAATGCAATATTCCTACTTCTTGGCAGAATGGGGTTGGACTGGATGATGGCCCAGGAGGTCTCTTCCAACTCTAGGATTCTATTATTATTATTACTATTACTATTAAGCAGAGGCTGGATGGCCATCTGTCGGGGGTGCTTTGAATGCAATATTCCTGCTTCTTGGCAGAATGGGGTTGGACTGGATGATGGCCCAGGAGGTCTCTTCCAACTCTAGGATTCTATTATTATTATTACTATTACTATTAAGCAGAGGCTGGCTGGATGGCCATCTCTCGGGGGTGATTTGAATGCAATATTCCTACTTCTTGGCAGAATGGGGTTGGACTGGATGGCCCAGGAGGTCTCTTCCAACTCTAGGATTCTATTATTATTATTACTATTACTATTAAGCAGAGGCTGGATGGCCATCTGTCGGGGGTGTTTTGAATGCAATATTCCTGCTTCTTGGCAGAATGGGGTTGGACTGGATGATGGCCCAGGAGGTCTCTTCCCACTCTAGGATTCTATGATTTGAAATAAAATAAATGTCTCTTCCTACTGCCACTCCTCCTTAATACAGTTCCTCATGTTGTGGTGGCCCCCAACCAAATAATAATTTTAGTTGCTACTTCAGAACTGTCAATTTGCTACTGTTATGAGTTGTCATGTAAATATTTGATATGAAGGATGTATTTTGATTCACCAGACCAAATTGGGCACAAATGCCTGATATGCCCAAACGTTAGTATTGGTGGGGTTGGGAAGGAGGATTGATTTTATCATTTTGGGGTTGGAGTTGCTGGGATTTATAGTTAACCTACAGTCAAAGAACATTGTGAACTCCACCAACAATGGAACTGATCCAAATTTGGCACACAGAACTCCCCTAACCAAGAGAAAATACTTGAAGACTTTGTTGGGCATTGACCTTGGGTTTTGGAGTTGTAGTTCATCTACATCCAGAGAGCACTGTAAACCCAAACAATGACGGATCTGGACCAAACTTGGCACGGATACTCAATATGCCCAAATGGAAACACTAGTGCAGTGTTTCTCAATCTGGGGGTCGGGAGGGGGTGTCAGAGGGGTCGCCAAAGACCATCGGAAAACATAGCATTTTCTGTTGGTCATGGGGGTTCTGTGTGGAAGGTTTGGTCCAATTCTATCATTGGTGGGGTTACAGAATGCTATTTCATTGTGGGTGAACTATAAATCCCAGCAACTACAACTCCCAAATGGCAAGGTCTATTTTCTCCAAACTCTACCAGTGTTCATATTTGGGCATATTGAATATTTGTGCCAAGTTTGATCCAGATCCATCATTGCTTGAGTCAACAGTCTGGATATAGGTGAACTACAACTCCAAAAACTCAAGGTCAATGTCCACCAGACCTTCCCATTATTTTCTCTTGGTCATGGGAATTCTGTGTGCCATGTTTGATTCAATGCCATCATCGATGGAGTTCAGAAGGCTCTTTGACTTAAGGTGAACTATAAATCCCAGCAACTCCAGCATTACCAAATGACAAAATCAATCACCCCCAACCCCACCAGTATTCAAATTTTGGGCGTATTGGGTATTTGTGCCAAATTTGGTCCAGTGACTGAAAATACATCCTGCATATCAGATATTGACATGACGATTCATAACAGGAGCAAGATGATAGTTATGAAGTAGCAACGAAAATAACGTTATGGTTGGGGGTCACCACAACATGAGGACCTGTACTAAGGGGTTGTGGCATTAGGAAGGTTGAGAACCACTGCACTAGTGGATTTTGGGGGGAAACAGACCTCAACATTTGGTAGTTGTAGTTGCAGGGATTTATAGTTCACTTACAATCAAAGAGAATTCTGAACCCCACCAATAGAACTGGGCCAAACTTCCCACACAGAACGCCCACGACCAACAAAAAATACTATGTTTCCTGATGGTCTTTGGCAACTCCTCTAACACCCCCTTGCCACCCGCTCAGGGGTGGAGAAACACTGCTTTAAAGGTAAAGGTTTCCCCTGACATTAAGTCTAGTCGTGTCTGACTCTGGGGGTGATGCTCATCTCCATTTCTACACCAAAGAGCTGGCGTTGTCGGTAGACACCTCCACAGTCATGTGGCCGGCATGGCAGCATGGAGTACTGTTATCTTCCAGTTGAAGCAGTACCTATTCATCTACTCAAATTTGCATGTTTTTGAACTGCTAGGTGCGAAAATATAGCTTGCTTACCTGTAACCGTGGTTTCCTGAGTGGTCACCTGTGAATTCGCACATCCCCACCTGCTACTTATACTTGCAAGGGGAGAGTGTGCGGGGCTAACCACCAAAGTTTTTCAAATCTACCTAGAAGGTTCCGAAACTACCATATATGTGCAATTCACAGTTAACCACGATGGGAAAACATGCAAATGTTAGTGCTAGGTTCGAAAACGTGCAAACGTGAGCAAATGTGATACTATTTTTAAATGTTTTTTATTGTATTGTCGAAGGCTTTCATGGCTGGAATCACT
>NW_026844811.1:18212662-18250840 GCF_025583915.1 Anolis sagrei ordinatus | reverse complement strand
GCATCAAATCGTTGCCAAATGTAAGCCATCCTGAGTCCCCTTTTGGGGGTAGAGAAGAGACAGGGTAGAAATACCGGAAATAATAATAAATGAAATAATTACAATAGGTTGGCAGAAGTTGAGGCTAACAGCGGGAGCTCACCCCACTTCCCGGATTTGAACCGCCAACCTTTTGGTCAGCAAATTCAGTAGCTTACGGGTTTAACCCGCTGCACCATTTCCTGCCTTTAGCTATCCAGTATTAAATATCAGTATTAAGATGCATACCTGCGTATATCAGGTGATGAAGATGGAAGGTAGGGATGAGTTGTCTGCTTTAAGCTCTGCGTGAACCCTCCTGTTGGCATCAAGTTGGCTACTTTAGCAAAGATAATATGGCGCCTGACTCTGGGTATCCGCTTAAATTCGTATATTCCACCAAGCAAACATACAAACACTTTCAGTTTGAAGTGGAACAGCCGGACAAAGTTTTATCATTCCTCGGTGAGAAAGGGACCTGAGAGGGAAGCTCTGTAGTTTTTTCAAGGGCCACAGATCATGGCTCACCCCCAGACAGGTCCTTACAGAAGAACAAAATCATCCAAATATGAAAATCCAGATACCTTGGACACAATCTCAAAGAGCGATGTGGCTGCAAATGTGTATAGTACAGAAAACAAAATTAAATCCATCACTATTGGGGGTCAGTACGCTTTCAGGTTTGTTATCCCACTTCCCAAGGGAATATATAGCTGGCGTCCGAACAGACTCAGAAGTGGAATGGGCCGATCAAAAGACAACCTGGGAAAATGGCACGACCTAAAAGAATCCTCCATCTTGTGTGACGGTGGAGAACAGACAACTGCATCTGTATGCTTGTCCGCAATGTCCTGCCTCATGTACAGAGGAAGAATGGTTGGAGGCTACAGACAATGCGGTCGCTGTTGCCTGTTTCTGGTCAAAAGATATTTAGCCGCTTGTTCTCCTCCTATTTTTATCAGTTTTCTACTAATTTATGCAATGCCGATACAAAATAAAATACTGTATATACTGAAGTATAAGCCTAGTTTATAATCCCTAGCACCGGGATTGTGGCGCAGCAGCTGGCTGAGTGTCAGCTGCATTCAGATCATTCTTACCAAAAAGGTCATGAGTTCGAAGCCAGCCCGGGTTGGAGTGGGTTTCCAACCAATTGTGTGTAGCCTGTTGTCGACCTTTGCAACCCGAAAGACAGTTGCATCTGTCAAGTAGGAAAATAAGGTACCACCTTAAATGTGTGGGGAGGCTAAATTAACTGATTTATGAGGCCATAAAGAAGACTCCAGCAAAGCATTCCAGCGGGGAAGCATGCGGGGAATGCGGAAGTGCTTCATCAGTGTCGCAGATGGACGATGAAAGCGACAGCTCCCCGGTGGACAGAAAAGGTTAAATAGCCTCTGTGTATGTCGGTATGTCAAAAATTGGCATTGAATGTTTGCCATATATGTGTACACTGTAATCCGCCCTGCGGTGAGAAGGGCGGAATAAAAGCTGTAAATAAATAAATAAATAATAGTTTTTCAGCCCTTTTTTAGCTGAAGCTGCCCTCGGCTTATATTCGAGTCAAGGTTATTTATTATTTTACCCTGTTAGAAATACATAATTAATGTATTGCTGTTGTTACATTGATCATTCTACTTTATTATTGTTTTATTATATTTATTATATTACTCTATTTATTACTGTTATCATTACATTTCCAGTATTTTACTCTATTCTTATTAGTAGTATTATTACATTTATTATTTCACTCTATTTTTATTGGAAGGACATGCAAGCACATTTACATTGGAGAAGGTGAGAATATGGTTTAATCAGAGTCCCACTGTCTTATCTTAAATTATAGTTTCATGTAAATATTCAAAACATTTAACCTACTGATGCCTCAATTAATGAAACTGTATTGCATCTATTTTTATTTTGAAATTATTTCCTACCCTTAGCTTATACTCGAGTCAATACGTTTCCCCAGTTTTTTGTGGTGGCCCCATCGGCTATGGAACTCCCTCCCTGGTGGGATTAGATCAGCCCCTTCCCTTCTGTCATTCTGCAAACAAGAGAAAACTTGGCTTTGGGAGCAAGCATTTGGCCCAGTATAATTATCTCTACAATACAGGGCCTTCTTAGTGGTGGCCCCATCGGCTATGGAACTCCCTCCCTAGTGGGATTCGGTCGACCCGTTCCCTTCTATCATTTCGCAAACAAGTGAAAACTTGGCTTTGGGAGCAAGCATTTGGCCCAGTATAATTATCTGTACGATACAGGGCCTCCTTAGTGGTGGTCCCATCGGCTATGGAACTCCCTCCCTGGTGGGATTCGATCAGCCCCTTCCCTTCTGTAATTCTGCAAACAAGAGAAAATCTGGCTTTGGGAGCAAGCATTTGACCCAGTATAATTATCTGTACAATACAGGGCCTTCTTAGTGGTGGCCCCATCGGCTATGGAACTCCCTCCCTAGTGGGATTCGGTCGACCCGTTCCCTTCTATCATTTCGCAAACAAGTGAAAACTTGGCTTTGGGAGCAAGCATTTGGCCCAGTATAATTATCTGTACGATACAGGGCCTTCTTAGTGGTGGCCCCATCGGCCATGGAACTCCCTCCCTAGTGGGATTCGATCGGCCCCTTCCCTTCTATCATTTTGCAATCAAGTGAAGACTTGGCTTTGGGAGCAAGCATTTGGCCCAGTATAATTATCAGTGCAATACAGGGCTTTCTCAGTGATGGTCCCTCAACTATGGAACTCCCTTCCTAGTGAGGGAACACTATAGTACAGTGTTCCCTCACTTATTACGGGCTTACGTTCCAGGACCACCCGCAATAAGTGAAAATCCGTGAAGTAGGGACGCTAAATTAATTGTAATATTTATACATTATGCGGTGGAGCCCCCAGTGGCGCAGTGGGTTAAACCCCTGTGCCGTCAGGACTGAAGACCGACAGGTCAGAAGGTTCGAATCCGGGGAGAGGCGGATGAGCTCCCTCTATCAGCTCCAGCTCCTCATGCGGGGACATGAGAGAAGCCTCCCACAAGGATGATAAAAACATCAAATCATCCAGGCGTCCCCTGGGCAACGTCCTTGCAGACTGCCAATTCTCTCACACCAGAAGCGACTTGCAGTTTCTCAAGTCGCTCCTGACACGAAAAAAAGGAATATTTATACATTTTTTATATTTATGTAATGTTTATACATTATTTATACCTTAAGGAATGGGCAAAAAAAAAAAAAAGTGACAGGGCGTGAGGGGCCGTACACCAGCCTCCCTTTCCGAGGCCCGTTGTAATGTAAATATTTTAAATTATAATTTAAATTGTATAATTTAAAACACCGAGTCCACGTGAATCGAACCACGAAGTCGCGAGGGAACACTGTATAGTATAGTACTTCTTTTGATATGAAATAAATAAATAAAGTACAGTGTTCTTTCACTTATCGCGGGGGTGCCTTTCCAGGACCACCCTCCCCCGCGATAAGTGAAAATCTGCAAAATAGGGACCCCTGGCTCCCCCTCCCCTCCTCTTCCTCTCCCCCCCCCTTCCTAAAGCACCAGAGCTTTGAAGCGAGACCACTGAGGAGGAAGGGATAGAGCGCCTGAGGGAGGAAGGGATAGAGCGCCTGCTGAAGGCGGTCCTCACCCTCCTGACCCTGTCCCCGACTCCACTGTCCCCGACTCCGTTGTCCCCGACTCCGTTCCCTCCACCTCCAGCGACTCTGGGCTTCGGGCCCACCTGCTTACCTCTTTTGGGACCATCTGGTTGTCCTCGCTGGGCACCATGTCCCGTGGCACAGGCATGCCAGGAGGAGGAGGGAGGGAGAACTCGCCGGAGTAGGAAGGAGGAGCGGTCGGGAGAAGAGAAGGCGGCTAGTCGAAGGTAGTGCTCTCGGTGGCGGCCTCCTCTCCTCCTCCTCCTCTTTCCCCGACAGCAACGCCTCAGCGCCCTCCCTCCGCCCGCCAGCACCAATAAATTCCTATTTACTAAAAATATTATATATATATATATTTAAACTGCAAAACAGCGAATCTGCATAAAGCGAACTGCAAAGCGGTTCTTCTAAAGCAGGGGTCCTCCAACTTTTTAAACAGAAGGCCAGGTCACAGTCCCTCAAATTGTTGGAGGGCTGGATTATAATTTGAAAAAAAATTATGAATGAATTCCTATGCACACTGCACATATATTACTTGTAGTGCAAAAAACACTTAAAAACAATACAATAATTAAAACGAAGAACGATTTCAACAAATATAAACTTATTAGTATTTCAGTGGGAAGCGTGGGCCTGCTTTGGGCTGATGAGATAGGATTGTTGTTGTTATGTGCTTCCCAGTCGTTTCAGATTTAGGTTAACCTCAAGCGAGGGCCGGGTAAATGACCTTGGAGGGCCGTATTTGGCCCGTGGGCCGTAGTTTGAGGACCTCTGTTATTTAGCATAAACTTTTGGGCTATTGCAGGCATGGGCAAACTTCAGCCCTCCAGGTGTTTTGGACTCCAAAACACCTGGAGGGCCGAAGTTTGCCCATGCCTGGGCTATTGGATTATTCAAACCTCTTCCCTTCTCAGGTGAATGCACTTTACTTTTCTCTCTGGGTTTTAAAGTTTGGCCAGTCTAAACCTCTAAAAATAAGCGCATCTTCACACCCTTGTTCCAAATCTCATCAGAAGAGCAAAGAGCGTTATTTCATTTTTGCAAAAATAGGTGTATAAGTTTAAAAGAGGAAAAGCAAACCTAGGGTATGCATGGATCCCAGCTTTGGAGGCTACAACTGAGGTAGAACGTGTGCACTGAAGTTAAGGCTTTTCAGGAGGTCACGCCTGCATTTTAGCTGCTTCCAAAAAAAGGTGACAGCGAAGAATGGATTTTTCTTGGGTCAAGTTATCTCCTACAAACTTCCCTCACTGAACTACTACGAGTGTACGATTCTTGAAAGCCTGCCCAATGCAAAGAAACAGTTCCATATTGTCTCCTGCCTATATCATCATTATCAAATAATGTGAATGGATTAAACAACCCAACTAAAAGAAGGATAATATGGCACCAAATATATAATGATATTGTCCTAAGCTAATAATGTAATATAGTGTATGTATATATAACTTATAATAATAATAATAATAATAATATAGCCGCTGAGTCCCAGAGTGAAGAGAAAGGGGGGCAGAAGACAGTTCCATCTTGTCTCCTGTGCTTTACTAATAATATAGTATAATATATTGTATATACTACAAGACATATCTAGTCCAACTACAGGGTTGCAGAAAGGAAATCATTCTCGACACCAGATACAATTTCTAATTTCAGTGCCCATTCCATTTAGAAAAACCGGCCAACACACTTTTTTCAAAAACTTGGACCGGGCTGTGGCGCAGCTAGTTAGTAGCCGGCTGCATTAAATCATTACTGACTGAGAGGTCATGAGTTCGAAGCCAGCCCGGGTCGGAATGAGCTCCCGACCATTAATAGTCCAGCTTGCTGTTGGCCTATGCAGCCCGAAAGACAGTTGCATCTAGATCCAGGGAAGTCATGCTTCCCCTCTATTCTGCCTCAGTTAGACCACACCTGGTATACTGTGTCCAATTCTAGGCACCACAATTGAAGGGAGATGTTGACAAGCTGGAGGGTGACTAAAATGATCAAAGGCCTGGAGAACAAGCCCTATGAGGAGCGGCTTAAAGAGCTGGGCATGTTTAGCTTGAAGAGAAGGCTAAGAGAAGAAGGCCAGAGTGAAGAGAGAGGGGACTACAGTTGAAGACAGTTCCATCTTGTCTCCTGGGATTTACTAATAATATAATATATTGCATATACATATAATATTTATAATATTATAATGTAATATAATATAATACTACTACTAATAATGCAATATTATAATTATATATTTTATATTGCATGTAATATTACTAATAATAGTACAATATAATGGTATAGTACAATATAGTAATATATAATACTGATATTATCCTTTGCTGTACTATAATATATTGTATGTATATATATCTTGCAAGCCGCTGAGTCCCAGAGTGAAGAGAAAGGGGGGCAGGAGACAGTTCCATCTTGTCTCCTGGGATTTACTATAATATAATATATGTATATACATATAATATTTATAACTCATAATACTACTAATAATAATATATTATAATTATATATTTTATATTACATGTAATATTACTAATAATATTACAATATAATGGTATAGTACAATATAGTAATATATAATACTGATATTGTACTATGCTAATAATATAATATATTGTATGTATATATATCTTGTAAGCCGCTCTGAGTCCCCTTCGGGGTGAGAAGGGCGGCATAGAAATGTCGTAAATAATATTAATAACAATATAATATAATATATTGTAAATACATATAATATTATAATGTAATACAATATAATACTACTAATAATAATGCAATATTACTAATAATATTACAATATAATGGTATAGTACAATATAGTAATATTTAATACTGATATTGTACTATTGTACTGATATTGGACCCTAATAATATAATATATTGTATGTATATATATCTTGTAAGCCGCTGAGTCGCAGAGTGAAGAGAGAGGGGGGCAGAACACAGTTCCATCTTGTCTCCTGGGATTTACTAATAATATAATATATTGTATATACTCGAGTATAAGCCTAGTTTTTCAGCCCTTTTTTTAGGCTGAAAAAGTCCCCCTCGGCTTATACTCGAGTCAAAGCTATTATTATTATTATTATTATTATTATTATTATTTTCATTTATTATTTTATTCTATTTATTATTATTACATTTATCATTTTACTCTATTATTAATTTATTATTTTACTGTATAATTGTTGTTATTGCTACATTCATTATTTTACTCTTTTTATTATTATTGTTATTATTACATTTGTTATGTTGCTCTCTTTGTTATTATTGGAAGGATACGTAAGCACATTTACACTGAAGAAGGTAAATAATCATTTAATCAGAGTTGGACAGTCTTACCTTAAATTACCATTTAAAATCAAAAATATATAACCTACTGATTTCTCAATTAATGTAATTTAATTGGTATCTATTTTTGTTTTTCAATTTACCAGTAGCTGCTGCATTTCCCACCCTCGGCTTATACTCGAGTTAATCCGTTTTCTCAGTTTTTTGTGGTAATATTAGGTGCCTCGGCTTATATTCGGGTCGGCTTATACTCGAGTATATACAGTAATATATTGTATAGGTAAAGGTAAAGGTTGTCCCCTGACATTAAGTCCAGTCATGTCTGACTCTGGGGTGTGGTGCTCATCTCCATTTCTAAGCCGAAGAGCCAGCGTTGTCCGTAGACACCTCCAAGGTCATGTGGCCGGCATGACTGCATGGAGCGCCGTTACCTTCCCGCCGGAGCGGTACCTATTGATCTACTCACATTTGCATGTTTTCGAACTGCTAGGTTGGCAGAAGCTAGGGCTGACAGCGGAAGCTCACGCCGCTCCCCGGAATCGAACCTGCGACCTTTTGGTCAACAAGCTCAGCAGCTCAGTGTATAATATTATAATGTAATATAATATAATACTAATAATAATATATTATAATTATATATTTTATATTACATGTAATATTACGAATAATATTGCAATATAATGGTATAGTACAGTATAGTAATATATAATACTGATATTGTACTATGCTAATAATATAATTATTGTATGTATGTATATATATATATATATCTTGTAAGCCACTCTTGAGTCCCTTGTTGCTCTGAGTCCCCTTTGAGGTGAGAAGGGCGGCATAGAAATGTCGTAAATAAATAAAAGAAATCGTAAACTGCAATCATATCCCAAGAAATTGGCAAGTGTTGACTTCTCCTCTAACTGCCCTGAGGCATGCACCCCTCGCCAATGGAGGGGAAAGCTATTCCCTGGGTGTGTTTAAGACCCTTCCATCTTGTGAAGCACCTGCCTAGAATCGGGAACACCAAGACCTTGCCCCCCGTCAAGTAGCAGCACATTCCTTATGCACGGGGGTGAAGAACACCTTTCCGAAAAGGCAAGAGTGAGGATTTGAAAAAGGCATTCCGCAGGGATACAGTTCCTTGTCTTTCCTAAGAAGGTCACTGTACATCTGATCGTATGTTGTTTTGAAATCGTAAACGTTTGGCTTGTCCGGCGCCGGTCCTGGCAGTTTCACGTGAGTCCCGGTGCCAAAGGATCGAACGCTGAAACCACGTTTACTGAAAGACACAAAGAGAGAGAGAGAGAGAGAGAGACAGAGAGAGGGAGGGTCATTAACTTTCATAGATTTAGGTATGCAAAAGGAGAATGCCGCATGACTTAATCGAGAAGAAGAGTTAAGTGTAAAGGTGATAGTCATGCCAACTAAAGCAGCTCCTGAATTGACAAATATCTTAAGACTAGCCGTCCCCTGCCACGCGTTGCTGTGGCCCACATGGGGGTTCTGTGTGGGAGGTTTGGCCCAATTCTATCGTTGGTGGGGTTCAGAATGCTCTGTGATTGTAGGTGAACTATAAATCCCAGCAACTACAACTCCCAAATGTCAAGATTCTATTTTTCCCCAAACTCCACCAGTGTTCACATTTGGGCATATTGAGTATTCGTGTAGAGTTTGGTCCAGATCCATCATTGTTTGAGTCCACAGTGATCTCTGGATGTAGGTGAACTACAACTCCAAAAGCAAAGGACACTGCCCACCAAACCCTTCCAGTATTTTCTGTTGGTCATGGGAGAACCGTATGCCAAGTTTGGTTCAATTCCATCGTTGGTGGAGATCAGAATGCTCTTTGATTGCAGGTGACCTATAAATCCCAGAAACTACAACTCCCAAATGACACAATCAGTGAATGAAAATGCATCCTGCATATCAGATATTTGCATTACAATTCATAACAGTAGAAAAATTGCAGTTATGAAGTAGCAACAAAAATAATTTTATGGTTGGGGGTCACCACAACATGTGGAACTGTATGAAGAGGTCGCGGCATTAGGAAGATTGAGAACCACTGTCCTAGTTCACCCTGCACACTTCTACAGTCAATATAAGATTCTAGGAATCTCTTAAATCCTCCAGTACAACTCTATGGTTAACCACCTGCAGAAGTTGACAACAGAGCCATGGGAGGACCTAGAAACCGACACAGGAATGCAGCAGTAAATCTCATGTATAATAGATACTCCACATAAATTTAAGAGGCACCTATCTGCAACCTAGCAGAACTCTGTCACACTGAAGC
This sequence comes from Anolis sagrei ordinatus, assembly GCF_025583915.1. Taxonomy (NCBI): domain Eukaryota; kingdom Metazoa; phylum Chordata; class Lepidosauria; order Squamata; family Anolidae; genus Anolis; species Anolis sagrei. The sequence goes on along the minus strand of NW_026844811.1, from coordinate 18,241,607 downwards.
TTTTTTCCTTCCCTTGTTTGTAATGCCTTTCTTTCTCATGCTCTCGCTCTGATATAGATACGGAGAAATACATTTGTGTTTCATAAACTCAGAATAGCAAACAAGGGAACATTGTGTCTCTTTCCACATGCAAATTATGGGCCTAATTATAGCTTATGAGAGATGAGTCAGGCTTCACTGAAAATGGGCACAGATGGGACATCTGCTTTGAGAACGAAAACACACAGCGTCGTTAAATTGATCTGACAGTGCGTTACGTTTTAAACATCAACTACTAAGAACAAGACCTGGATTGCTCACCAAAATCAGCAAAAGCTGTCGATGCCAGATACAAAACGGAACTTTACACGCTCTGAATGTTTTGTACTGTGCATATGCATCCACTTGCCTAGGGATTCATGGAAACTTGATGAATTTTAGTTTTCTTTCCTTTTGTTTTTTTTATTCATGCTTCTATTAATTAAGGGAGAGGGCCTTCACGGTGGTGGCCCCTTGGCTATGGAACGCCCTCCCTAGGGATATCAGATCGGCTCCCTCCCTTTTAACATTTCAGAGGAAAGTTAAGGCATTTCCATCTACGAACCCGCACAATCTCTTCTCTTGCTCCCGCCCGCATCACAAGTGCGACTTGCGGGGACGAGAGAGAAGGCCTTTTCTGTGGTGGCCCCTCAGCTCTAGAACTCACTCCCCAGAGATATTAGGCAAGCCCCTATGCTGGCAATCTTCAGGAGGAATCTGAAAACCTGGTTATTCCAATGTGCCTTTAGTGATTGAACGTAAGATACTCCCTGACCAAAAATTGTTCACAAAATGACCTCAACAGCACTTTATTTTATGGCTCGTGCAATTAAATCCCTCCTCATCCCGGACCCTCCTCCCAATGATTGACATTGTCCTATCTCCCAGTGTTTTAAATTTTTATCCTGAATTTGGCCCTGCAAAACCTTTTTTGTTTTAATGTCTGATTTTATATTGTTGTGTTGCTTATTATATTGTTTTCTATTTCATGTATTTTATTTTTTGGTTTATTATCTGGAGAGGCCCTGCTCACGATCCCACCTGCATCGCAAGCGCGACTGGTGGGAACAAGGGACGGGCCTTCTCGGTGGTGGCCCCACGACTCTGGAACTCCCTCCCCAAATACATCAGGCATGCCCCAACATTGGCAGTCTTTAGAAGAAGCTTGAAAACATGGATGTTCCAGTGTGCCTTCCCTGATTAAGGAATCCCAAGCAATATGTCCCAAATGCACTTTAGGAGAGAGTCAGAATTTGTGTTATATTGTTGTGTATTGTACTGATGGGCATGGCCTCATGTAAGCCGCACCAAGTCCCTTCGGGGAGATGGAGAGGAGTATAAATAAAGTTTTATTATTATTATTATTATTGTTTGAGCAAGCATTTACAAATGCAGAGTAACTGACATAGAAAATGGAATGACTGGATGATGTAATTGGACAATGTTTTAACAAGGAGATGCTAATGATGTTGGGTTGTTGTAGGTTTTTTCGGGCTATATGGCCATGTTCTAGAGGCATTTTCTCCTGACGTTTCGCCTGCATCTATGGCAAGCATCCTCAGAGGTAGTGAGGTCTGTTGGAACTAGGAAAAAGGGTTTATATATCTGTGGAATGACCAGGGTGGGAGAAAGAACTCTTGTCTGTTGGAGATAATAGGGTTGTTGTAGGTTTTTTTCGGGCTATATGGCCATGTTCTAGAGGCATTTCTCCTGACGTTTCGCCTGCATCTATGGCAAGCATCCTCAGAGGTAGTGAGGTCTGTTGGAACTAGGAAAATGGGTTTATATATCTGTGGAATGACCAGGGTGGGACAAAGGACTCTTGTCTGCTGGAGCTAGGTGTGAATAGGTTGTTGTAGGTTTTTCCGGGCTATATGGCCATGTTCTGGAGGCAATTTTTCTCCTGACGTTTCGCCTGCATCTATGGCAAGCATCCTCAGAGGTAGTGAGGTCTGTTGGAAGTAGGAAAAATGGGTTTATATATCTGTGGAATGACCAGGGTGAGACAAAGGACTATTGTCTGCTGGGGCTAGGTGTGAATGTTTCAGCTGATCACCTTGATTAGCAGTCAATGGCTTGGAAGTGCCTGGGGGAATCTTTTGTTGACAGTTGAAACATTCACACCTAGCTCCAGCAGACAAAAGTCCTTTGTCTCACCCTGGTCATTCCACAGATATATAAACCTATTTTCCTACTTCCAACAGACCTCACTACCTCTGAGGATGCTTGCCATAGATGCAGGCGAAACATCAGGAGAAAAATGCCTCCAGAACATGGCCATATAGCCCGGAAAAACCTACAACAACCCATATTCATGCTGGAGATAGGTGTGAATGTTTCAACTGACCACCTTGATTAGCATTTAATGGCTTGGAAGTGCCTGGGGGAATCTTTTGTTGAGAGGTCATTTGATGTGTCTGATTGTTTCCTCTCTGTTGTTTTGCTGTTGTAATTTTAGAGTTTTTTAATACTGGTAGCCAGATTTTGTTCATTTTTTGGTTTCCTCCTTTCTGTTGAAATTGTCCACATGCTTGTGGATTTCAATGGCTTTTCTGTGTAGTCTGACATGGTGGTTGTGAGAGTGTTCCAGGATTTCTGTGTTCTCAAATAATATGCTGTGTCCAGGTTGGTTCTCAGGTGCTCTGCTATGGATGACTTCTCTGGTTGAAGTAGTCTGCAGTGCCTTTCATGTTCCTTGATTCGTGTCTGGGCAATGCTGCTGCGTTTGGTGGTCCCTATGGAGACTTGTCCACAGCTGCATGGTACACGGGAGACTCCTGCAGAAGTGAGAGGATCCCTCTTGTCCTTTGCTGAACGGAGCATTTGCTGGATTTTCTTGGTGGGTCTGTAAGTGGTTTGTATGTTGTGTTTCCTCATCAGCTTCACTATGCAGTCAGTGGTTCCCTTGATGTATGGCAAGAACACTTTTCTTTTGGGTGGATCTTCATCTTGACTCTTGTGGCTTGTTCTTGGTCTTGCAGCTCTTCTGATGTCTAATGATGTTGATTTTTATTGTTTCCGTTGTGGTTTTATATTGTATTTAATGTTTTTATTTGTATATTGATATTATGTGTATTGACTTGTGGCCTGTAAACCACCTTGAGTCGCCAAAAGGCTGAGAAAGGCGGTATGCAAATATTTATTTATTTATTTAGTACTTTTGTATACCGGTCTTCTCGCCTCCGTGGAGGGACTCAGGCCGGTTTCCAACAATAATATCACAAGCAATCGTTTAAAAACATCAGATTCCGTAATACACCAACACATTAAAATACCAAAAATACAATCATATAATTACAATGGCCAAGTCATCACAATAAAATCGTTGTTCATCACCATCCATCCATATAGCCACAAGTTATTGACTCACTCGTCAAATGCCAGTTTCCAGAGCCAGATTTTCACCTGTTTTCTAAAAGTCAGGAGAGAAGGGGCAGTTCTAATCTCCAGTGGGAGTTCTAGAGCCGAGGGGCCACCACCGAGAAGGCCCTGTCCCTCGTCCCCACCACGCACGCTTGCGAGGCTGGTGGGACCGAGAGCAGGGCCCTTCCAGACGATCTTAACAATCTTGATGGTTCATAAGGTAAAGGTAGTCCCCTGACATTAAGTCCAGTCATGTCTGACTCTGGGGTGTGGTGCTCATCTCCATTTCTAAGCCGAAGAGCGAGTGTCCGTAGACACCTCCAAGGTCATGTGGCCGGCATGACTGCATGGAGCGCCGTTACCTTCCCCGGAGCGGTACCTATTGATCTACTCACATTTGCATGTTTTCGAACTGCTAGGTTGGCAGAAGCTAGGGCTAACAGCGGAAGCTCACGCCGCTCCCCGGAATCGAACCTGCGACCTTTTGATCAACAAGCTCAGCAGCTCAGTGCTTTAACCCACTGCACCACCGGGGGCTCATAGGGTACAGTAAATAAATAAAATTACAAAATGCATAAGGATGTGGGTGAACTACAACTCTCAAAATCCTCCTCAGTCCTTCTCAAACCTGGCCAGTATTCAAAGTTGGCCACATTGGGTCCATGTGCCAAGTTTGCTCCAGATCCATCATTGTTTGAGTTCACAGTGCTCTCTAGATGTAGCTTAACTACAACTCCAAAACCCATGGTCAATTCCCACCAAACCCTTCCAGTATTTTCTGCTAGAATCATAGAGTTGGAAGAGACTCCTGGGCCATCCAGTCCAACCCCATTCTGCCAAGAAGCAGGAAAATTGCATTCAAAGCACCCCCAACAGATGGCCATCCAGCCGCTGTTTAAAAGCCTCCAAAGTAGGAGCCTCCACCACACTCCGGGGCAAGTTTTAGAACCAGTCACAACACAGACATAAAATTTGTGCCGGACATATAAATTGCCAGAAATATTAAAAATTAACTAGGAATTTTTAATTTGAAAAAATGCGAGTCAAGCACTGAAAGAGTTAAATGGATGCAATGACTCATCAAAAGCTGCAGTTCAATATAAGCTGATTTGCCTGTAGCTTAGTAGCCCTCAGTGTTAGTTGCCCTCAATATGGAGAGGCTTCAGTCTGAGAGAGGCCTCAGTGTGAGAAGGCTCCAGAGCTAGTAGGCCTCAGTGCGTGAGAAGGCTTCAGTGAGAGACTTCCCTAGAGACTAGGACGCAGAACAATGGCTTCAAACTCCAAGAGAGGAGATTCCATCTGAACATGAGGAAGAACTTCCTGACTGTGAGAGCTTCAGCAGTGGAACTCTCTGCCCCGGAGTGAGGTGGAGGCTCCTTCTTTGGAAGCTTTTAAACAGAGGCTGATGGTCATCTGTCGGGGGTGCTTTGAATGCAATATTCCTGCTTCTTAGGTTGGACTGGATGGCCCATGAGGTCTCTTCCAACTTTATGATTCCAAGAGAAGCCCCAGGTTGAAGGCCTAGTGTGTGAAACTTCAGTGTGAAGGCTGTTGTGTGTAAAGCTACTGTGTGAAACTCCTGTGTAAGTTTAGTGTGAGAGGAAGCTTAGTGAAAGCCAAAACCAAGGTTACAACATCTGTTATAGAACTCCAGTATGCTGATGACAATGTCGTCTGTGCGCATTCAGAAGAAGATCTACAAGCCACACTAAACACTTTTGCAGAAGCATACGAGAAGCTCGGTCTGTCATTAAACATCGAGAAAACCAAAGTGCTGTTCCAGCAGTCACCAGCCAACCCCTTTTCAATGCCAGAGATGCAGCTTAATGGTGTAACATTAGAAAATGTTGACCACTTCTGCGCCCTTGGCAGCCACCTCTCCACCAAAGTCAACATCGACATCAAAATACAACACCGCCTGAGCTCTGCGAGCGCAGTATTTTTCTGAATGAAACAGAGAGTGTGAGGACCGGGAGATCCGTAGGGATACCAAGGTAATTGTTTATAAAGCTATCGTCCTACCAACCGTGATATATGCCTGCGAAACGTGGACTGTCTACAGACGTCACATGCAACTCCTGGAACGATTCCATCAGCACTGCCTCCAAAAAATCCTGCAAATCTCTTGGGAAGACACGCGGACGAAAGTCAGCGTGTTGGAAGAAGCAAAGACCACCAGCATTGAAGCGATGGTCCTCCGCTATCAACTCTGCTGGATCAGCCACGTTGTCCGGATGCCCGACCACCGTCTCCCGAAGTAGTTGCTCTACTCCGAACTCACGAACGGAAAACGGAATGTTGGTGGGCAGGAAAAGAGATTGAAAGGCGGGCTCAAACCCAACCTCAAGAACTGTGGGGTAAACACTGAGAACTGGGAAGCCCTGGCCCTTGAGCGCTCCAGCTGGAGGTCAGCTGTGACCAGCAGTGCTGCAGAATTTGAAGAGTTCTTTTTACCACTTTGGGCTACTGGTGCTGGGTCACCCTGCCACTAATAAGTTACTCTGCTGTGCCTGAATGAGGAGGGTCTTTTGCTAATAATCCCACTCAGTCAACATGAATCACCATTTGCCCTCATGACTAAACGATCGTTATCATTCCATGCATCACGGCATAACTAAAATTTAGCCATGATTATGTGCAGCTTATGAGAAAGTAGAAATACAAACAGTTCTAAACCTCAATTTGTCTGTTAAACATTTGAAAACCCAAAATAAACTTCTAGCAGACACCTAAACGGTAGTTCAGTATGAAGACTCAACGATGTCAAGTCATCCACAATGTACATAAAAGCGTATCCAGAGCAAAATCCGGTTTTTGATACACAATAAATTTACACTCCCTATTAGAACATGGTTATTCAGTAAGTTAGATCAGCCTACGTCAACCTATTCTACTTCAATTTCCATGATGCCTTTTTCTGGGCTTCCCAGGCTCAAACATATGCAGTTTATGGAGATGTCTTCAAAGAACTAACACCATAATCCTGAAAAAGAAATCCACGAAAATAGTGCCACTCACCCATAATCACAATGGAAAAAGCAATGTTGTGGGACTGTATTTATGGTCTGAGTTTCTTTCACAGAGTAACAATGAACAGAATGAGGGCTGATGTTTGCTTGGGAACTCACTTAACAATTTGGTTAGTCACTATATCCCTGGCGACAATCTCCTGCACTTGTTGTAAAACAAAGATAAGCAAATTCATCCTTTCCAAATGTGAATAATAATAATAATAATCATAATACTTTATTTATACCCCGCCACCATCTCCCCAAGGGACTCGGAGCAGCTTACATGAGGCCAAACCCAACAACACATCAAACACAACAAGCAGTAATAAAATACAAGCAATAAACAAAATAAACAATACAATTACAGTATATTCTGGCGTATAAGACTACTTTTTAACCCAAGAAAATCTTCTCAAAAGTCAGGGGTCGTCTTATACACGGGTGTAGTCTTATGTATGGGAGTCATCTTAACTCTATATTTTAACTGGAAAAGTTGGGGGTCGTCTTATACGCCCAGTCGTCTTATATGCCGGAATATACGGTAATATAACTCACAAGTAGACAATAAACACCAGAATTTAAAAACCTATGGCTGGGCCAAATGTAATAGTTAAAACTTTAAAAAATAAATGCTGGACATAGAATCATAGAATCAAAGAGTTGGAAGAGACCTCCTGGGCCATCCATTCCAACCCCATTCTGCCAAGAAGCAGGAATATTGCATTCAAATCACCCCTGACAGATGGCCATCCAGCCTCTGTTTCAAAGCCTCCAAAGAAGGAGCCTCCACCACACTCTGGGGCAGAGAGTTTCCACTGCTGAACAGCTCTCACAGTCAGGAAGTTCTTCCCCATGTTCAGATGGAATCTCCTCTCTTGTAGTTTGAAGCCATTGTTCCATTGCGTCCTAGTCTCCAAGGAAGCAGAAAACAAGCTTGCTCCCTCCTCCTCCCTGTGGCCTCCTCTCACATATTTATACATGGCTATATCTCCTCTCAGCCTTCTCTTCTTCAGCTAAACATGCCCAGCTCCTTAAGCCGCTCCTCATAGGGCTTGTTCTCCAGACCCTTGATCATTTTAGTCGCCCTCCTCTGGACACATTCCAGCTTGTCAATATCTCTCTTGAATTGTGGTGCCCAGAATTGGACACAATATTCCAGATGTGGTCTAACCAAAGCAGAATAGAGGGGTAGCATTACTCCCTTCGATCTAGACACTATGCTCCTCAACATGAACAGATGTCTCTATTTGGAGGGTTTTAAATCAAAAGTAAAGAGCAACCTAACGGGTAATTAAAATGCTTCTCAGAGTATTTGCAGGGGATTGTTTCCTTTATTCAAGGAAGGCACACTGGAACAGCCACGTTTTCAGGCTTCTCCTAAGGACTGCCAATGTGGGGGCTTGTCTGATATCCTTGGGGAGTGAGTTCCAGAGTCAGGGGGCCACCACCGAGAAGGCCCTCTCCCTTGTCCCACCAATCGCACTTGCGAGGGAGGTGGGAGCGAGAGCAGCGCCTCTCCAGATGAAGAGATATCGTGTGGGTTCGTACACAGAAATGCGGTCACGCAGGTAAGCGGGTCCCAAACCGTTCAGGGCTTTGTAGGTCAGAACCTGCACCTTGAATTAGGATTGGAAAATGAACGGCAGCCAATGGAGCTCCTTAAAGAGGGGGGTTGACTGCTCCCTGTAAGTCGCCCCAGTAAGTAACCTGGCTGCCGCCCACTGGACCAATGGAAATTTCCGAGCCGTCTTCAGGGACAGCCTCACGTAGAGTGCATTACAGTAATTCAATCTGGAGGTGACTAAGGCGTGGACCACCCTGGCCAGATCAGACTTCACAAGGTATGGTCGCAGCTGGTGCATGAGTCTTAATTGTGCGAAGGCCCTCCCAGCCACCACTGACGCCTGAGCCTCAGAAGCGTTAGCTATGAGTCTAGGACAGGGGAGAACCTTTGGCCCTCCAGCTGTGGTGGACTTCAACTCCCACAATTCCTTGAGGCTCGGCATTGGGCCAAGGTAAGCCTTTGGGGCGAATGCCGAGCATCAAGGAATTGTGGGAGTTGAAGTCCACCACACCTGGAGGGCCAAAGGTTCCCGACCTGATGAGTCCAGGAGGACACCCAAACTGCGGACCTGTGACTTTAGGGGGAGTGCAACCCCATCGAGCACAGGTTGCCACCCTATACCCCGATCCGGCTTACGATCGACCAGGAGGACCTCTGTCTTGTCAGGATTGATCCTCAGCTTATTCATCCTCATCCAGACAGCCACAGCGGCCAGGCACTTGTGCAGTACCCGAGGGGCTTCCTTGGAATTAGGTGGAAAATAGTAGAATTGGGCATCATCTGCGCAGAGATGGCATCCAACTCCAAAACTCCGGATGACCTTGCCTGTATAATGCCTATAATATTTATATACTCTGGTAGGTGCTTATGCAACCTGGAGGTACTCTACCCCTATGTTGCAACTGGCAACCGTAGAGGAAGATCAGGAGAGAAAAACTAAAACCAGTACAGCTTCAAGCATCTGACAAAATAAACCACTGCATATCCCAGTGTTTCTCAACCTGGGGGTCGGGACCCCTGGGGGTGGTTGCGAGGGGCTGTCAGAGGGATCGCCAAAAAACATAAAAAAACACAGTCTTTTCTGTTGGTCATGGGGATTATGTCCAGGAAGTTTGGCCCAATTCTATCATTTGTGGGGTTCAAAATGCTGTTTTGAGTTAGGTGAACTATAAATTCCAGTATTCACATTTGGTATACTGAGTATCTGTGCCAAGTTTGGTCCAGATCCATCATTGTTTGAGTCCAGAATGCTCTTTGATTGTAGGTAAACTAATAAATCCCACAAAACACAACTCCCAAATGACAAAATTAATCACCCCAACCCTACCAGTATTCAAATTTGGGTGTATTGGTTTATTTGTGCCAAATTTGGTCCAGTGAATAAACATACATCCTGCATATCAGATATTTACATTACGATTTATAACAGAAGCAACATTACAGTTTTGAAGTAGCAAGGAAAATAATGTTATGGTTGGGGGTCACCACAACATGAGGAACAGTATTAAGGGGTCGTAGCATTTGAAAGGTTGAGAAACACTGGCTTATCCAGTAAAACAAACCATCTGATTACAAGACACTATTTCAGTCATTTTGATTTTAAATGAGACAATACCAATACAAGCTGTTTGCATTCATCCAGACTGACAACTTACAAAAATATTTTCAGAGCATGTGATCTTGCGTCATCCGGTTAGAAGCCACTATTTTGCAACTCTTGGTTGTAATTAATCTGATACAAACTTCTAAACTTCCCTTGTACCAGAAGTTAAATAATATTCTTTATAAGAAGGCATCATTCCAGTAATTGTCTGGTTTGCAGAAGGATATATCCTCAGGTTTAGGATTAATGTGCGATTAACACAACTCTGATCATCACTTACCAATTGTAATGAACTGCTGTGAAATATACTTCCAAAACATACTACCACCAAGAACTACTTTATGTACATACTAGCCATCCCCTGCCATTTGTTGCTGTGGCCCAGTCTATATATATGTGCTTTGTGTGTGTATATACTTGTGTATATGTGTATATATGTGTGTTTGCGTCTATATATGTGGTTTTGCACATGCATTGTAATTTTTTTATTATTATTATTTGGCTTTTTAAGTCCCTTCTACTGTGTTTTTCAGTGTTTTTATGAGTGATGGTCACTTGTTGGCCCAATAGGTGTCTTGTGACCAAATTCATCCAGTGGTTTTTGAGTTACCGTATATACTCGAGTATAAGCCAACCTGAATATAAGCCAAGGCACCTAATTTTACCACAAAAAACTGGGAAAACATATTGACTCGAGTATAAGCCGAGGGTGGGAAAATGCAGCCACTACAGGTAAATTTCAAAATAAAAATAGATACCAATAAAATTACATTAATTGAGGCATCAGGAGGTGAAATGTTTTTTAATATTTACATAAAACTGTAATTAGAGATAAAACTGCCCAACTCTGATTAAATTATTACGTATCTTCAATGTAAATGTACTTACGTATCCTTCCAACAATAATAGAGTAAAATATTAAATATAATAATAATAAAGTAAAATAATGGAAATGCAATAATAACAGTAATAATAGAGTAGAATTAATAAATGTAATAATAGAGTAAAATAATAAATGCAATAATAATAAAGTAAAAAAATAAATGTAATAATAATCATAAATAGTGTAAAATAATAAATGTAATAATAATAATAGGGTAAAATACTGTAAATGTAATAATAATAATAATAATAATAATAATAATAATGAGAGTAAAATAATAAATGTAATAAAATAATACTAATAGCAGAGTAAAAAAATAAATAACCTTGACTCGAGTATAAGCCGAGGGGAACTTTTTCAGCCTAAAAAAGGGGCTGAAAAACTAGGCTTATAATCTAGTATATACAGTATGTTAACCCCAAAAATGAACATTACATTTTTATCTCCATAGATGTGCTATAGTGTTAACATTTGCCTGGAATCTTATTTCCCCAAGCTATTTCCCACTATGCAATTAGAGCACTATGAACCCACTTTAATTGGCATGCCTCAGTCCTGTGGATTCTCAGCCAGAGCTCGAAACCCTCACACAAGTACAAATCACAGGGTCCAAAGGTTGTAGTCATGACAGTTCAAAATACTACAATTATGTGGACTGAAAGGTCACCTAATTAATAGCTCCTAAAACATGTTTATAGCTATTACAGTCAGCCTTGTGAATTCTTGGACTCTGCGTTCATGGATTCAACCATCCATGACTTTAAAAAATCACATGCTTATTCTACAATTCCAATGGCCAATTTTATAAATAACTAGCCGTCCCTTGCCAGGCGTTGCAGTGGCCCAGTGGTGATCTGGAAAATAACGTAATGAGAAAGTGTTGGTTTCTAATATATATCATTTCTGTATGCTTGTGGATAAACAGTATTTCTTGTTGTTTCTTTGTCAGTGTTGATGTGGAGAGTGTCTGGTTTGCCCACTCTGGAACATGCAACATATTGTTCTTCTTTAGGGGTCCCTTTCAAATCTATGATACTATATCTGTGTGTGTGTGAATCATATCTATCTATATTTATGGCTGGATGGCTCTTTGTCAGGAGGGCTCTGATTACATTTTTTGCCATGGTGAAGGGACTGCATGGCCTTGAGTATTTACTGTTGGTCATGGGGATTCTGTGTGGGAAGTTTGCCCCAATTCTGTCGTTGGTGGGGTTCAGAATGCTCTTTGATTGTAGGTGAACTATAAATCCCAGTAACTACAACTCCCAAATGTCAAGGTCTATTTCCCCAAACTCCATCTGTGTTCATATTTGGGCATATGGAATATTCGTGCCAAGTTTGGTCCAGATCCATCATTGTTTGAGTCCAAAGTGCTCTCTGGATGTAGGTGAACTACAACTCCCAAACTCAAGGTCAATGCTCACCAAACCCTTCTGGTGTTTCTGTTGGTCACGGGAGTCCTGTATGGCCCGTTTGGTTCAATTCTATCATGCTATTTGATTGTAGGTGAACTATAAATCCCAGCAACTGCACTCCCAAATGACAAAATCAAAATTTTTTGAGTGAAGGACATTCATTGGGTTGTTAGGTGTATGCTGTTCAAATTTGGTGTCAATTCATCCAGTGGTTTTTGAGTTATGTTAATCCCACAAACGAACATTACATTTTTATTTATATAGATGTACTTAACGGCGCTCCATGCAGTCATGCCTATGGCCACATGACCTTGGAGGTGTCTACGGACAACGCTGGCTCTTCGGCTTAGAAATGGAGATGAGCACCACACCCCAGAGTCAGACATGACTGGACTTAATGTCAGGGGACTACCTTTACCTTTTTACTTAATTTATATAGCAGGAATAGACAAACTTCAGCCCTCCAGATGTTTTGGATTTCAATTCCCACAATTCCTAACAGCGTACTGGCTCTTAGGAATTATGGGAGCAGAAGTCTAAAACACTTGGAGGGCCAAAGTTTGCCTATTCCTGTTATCTATATAAATAAAAATGTAATGTTCGTTTGTGGGATTAACACAACTCAAAAACCACTGGATGAATTGACACCAAATTTGGACACAAGACACCTCACAGACTAACGAGTGACCATCACTCATAAAAACACTGAAAAACACAGCAGAAGAGACTTAAAAAGCCAAATAATAATAATAATAATATTACAACTACATGTGCAAAATCACATATATATACGCAAACACACATATATACTAGGGCTGGGCGGTTTCGTTTTGTTAATTCGTAATTCGTTAATAATTCGTTAATTTTTTCAATTACAAAACGATAACGAACCATTCTGGAGCAATTATTAAAATAAACGAATTTTCAAAAACGTTTTGTAAATGCTTCGTATTTCGATATTGTATTCGTTTCGTTATTGTTTTGAGGTCGTTTCGTTATTATTTCCGCATGTCTGGGCCAGTTTTATGGTTTAATTAGTGAAAAAAAATTATAATATCACACCAACAGTCAACAACAGAGGGAGAGGGAAGCTTCAGAAAGTTTTGGAGGTTTTTTAGCGTATTTCGCGGTCGCGTCCGCCATTAACGAATCGATTCGTTATTGTTTCGGAAATCGATTCGTTAATTTTTTACCATTTACGAAATTTCGTAAATATCGAACTTTTTAAAAGGAAAATTTTGTAATTATTTTAAATATCAAAACAAAAAAAAACCCCAAATACAAATCGATTTTAGAAACAAATTTTTCCGTTGTTACCCAGGCCTAATATATACACATATGCACAAATATACACACACACAAAATACCTATACACAGACTGGGCCACAGCAATGTGTAGCAGGGGACGGCTAGTAATAATAATAATAATAATAATAATAAAACTTTATTTGTACCCCGCTACCATCTCCCCAAGGGACTCGGTACGGCTTACATGAGGCCAAGCCCACAGCACATCAATAAACAAAGGCAATAACAAATAATCAATACAAACAATTAAAATAAACTCAAAAACAAAAAAACCCACAATAAGCAATAAACAATAACAATAAGAATAACACACAGCATTAAAAAACCTATGGCCGGGCCAAATGTAATAATTAAATGTATTGTCGAAGGCTTTCATGGCTGGAATCACTAGGTTCTTGTGGGTTCTTTCGGGCTATAGAGCCATGTTCTAGAGGCAAAACCTATGGCCGGGCCAAATGTAATAATTAAAATTTTAAATGCTGGGCATGAGCAAGGTAGAGTATAACTAGGATAGGGTTTTCAGAGAAAGATGAGGGCACGCAGACAATCCTAAATCAATATTAAAGTGCTTTTAGAGGACATAATGCTAAGGGTTCCTTATTCTGGGAAGGCACATTGGAACAACCACGTTTTCAAGCTCCTCCTAAAGACTGCCAAAGTTGGGGCATGCCTGAGGTCCTTAGGAAGTGAGTTCCAGAGACGAGGGGCCACCACTGAGAAGGCCCTCTCCCTCATCCCCACCAATCGCACCTGCGAAGGAGGTGGGGGCATGAGCAGGGCCTCTCCAGATGATCGAAGTAGTGAATAAGACAAAAATAACAAGAAGCTGCTTTACTTGTGTCACCATGAGTCACACAAACCAGGAAGTTCCGGGTTTGCAGAGTGATGTAAACCACTAAGTATTCAAGATTTTACATAGGTGCAACTTGACAACAGGGAAAGAACCCCTTGACTATGGAAAGACTAGTAAAGGACTTCCTTAATTCTCCAAGGCAACAACAGTGCTTTATCTGTGATTATATAATTATGTCAAAGGCAGTGCCAGGATGACTTAAGACACCGTACAGTACTGTGAATCCATTAATCCAATTTGTAGAAAGGGGAGTTAGGGGAAATTAGAGATTATTTTCATCTGTATTCTGAGCAACGTTCTCAGTAAAGGTCGATAAACAAGCAAACTTGTCATGGAGTGAGGACACCTCTTACAGCAGCCTTTCTCAATGGGAGGGTGGGGGGGCATTTCAGAGGGGTCGCCAAAGATCATCAAAAACATGTATTTCTGATGGTCTTAGGGGAAAGATCTTTTGGCCTGTCCTTTTCTTCCTCTTTGGAAACAGAAGGTGAAACCTCCCACCAAAAGCCAAGGGGAGGGCTGTTTCTGAGACTTCAAGCAGAGAGGGGAGAGCAGGGGTGCTTGGCGCATGGCAGCGAGGTGAACATGCATAGGCGGGTATGTGAGGATGGAGGAAGGCTCACGCCAGCAAGTCCCTTCATGGCATGGGGGTTCAGTGTGCGAAGTTTGGCCCAATTCTGTCGTTGATGGAGTTAAGAATGCTCTGTGACTGTAGGTGAACTATACATCCCAGCAACTATAATTCCCAAATGTCACGGTGTATTTTCCCCAAAGCTCACCAGTGTTCACATTTGGGCATATTGAGTATTTGTGCCAAGTTTGGTCCAGATCTATCATTGTTTTAAGTCCACAGTGCTCTCTGGATGTGGGTAATTGTAGGTGAACTATAAATTCCAGTATTCACATTTGGGTAAATGGAGTATCTGTGCCAAGTTTGGTCCAGATCTACCATTGTTTTAAGTCCAAAGTGCTCTCTGGATGTGGGTGAACTACAACTCCAAAACTCAAGGTCAATGCCCACCAAACTCTTCCAGCATTTTCTGTTGGTCATGGGGGTTCTGTATGCCCATTCCATCGTTGGTGGAGTTCTTAATGCTTTTTGATTGTAGGTCAACTATAAATCCCAGCAAACCAATTACCTCCAATCCCATCAGTATTAAAATTTGGGTGTACTGGGTATTCGATCCAAATTTGGTCCAGTGAATGAAAATACATCCTGCATATCAGATATTATATTACAACTAGCTGTCCCCTGCCATGCATTGCTGTGGCCCAGTCTGTATATATGTATTTGTGTGTGTATATGTGTGTGTGTATATTTGTGTATCTGTGTATATATGTGTTTATATGTGTATATGTATATTGTGTATATGTGTGTGCTCGTCTATATGTATATTTGTGTGTGCATGGATATATGTGTGTGTATATGCAGATGTATATGTGTGTATATTTGCGTGTGCTTGAGTGTATATACAAGTATGTGTATGTATGTGTGCATGTGTTTATGTATATGAGTGTATGTGTGTGTGTGTGTAAATATAGATGGTGCATTTTGGGGTTTTAAGTCTGTTCTGTTGGGGTGTGTGTGTATTTTTAGGGGTGATGAACACTTGTTGGACTGTTAGGTGTATTGTGTCAAACTTTCGTGTCAATTTGTCCAATGGTTCCTGAGTTATGTTAATCCCACAAACGAACATTACATTTTTTATTTATATAGATTAATAACAGTAGCAAAATTACAGTTATGAAACAGCAGCTAAATTAATTTTATGGTCAGGGGTTCCACAACATGATGAACTATATTAAGAGGGTGAGGAATTAGAAAGGTTGAGAAACATTGTCTTAGAGCAAGGAAATGACCATTTGGTTGATAGGACTAATATAGCCTCCAACTCAAACTCTGCCTTCATTCTCCATACAAAATAAACAGCAAGAGGGAAGAACCCCACTATTATCACTCAACTGGGATAGTTGGGAGATTATCCCAGGCCTCTCAAATCGAGGGAGACAAAACCCCAGTGACACTTCCAATCTCAGATAGCCGCAGGATTTCTCCTTCCCCATGTTCCACAACTGAGCACGGGAAAGATGGAAGAGTAATGTCCCATAATCCCCAATGATACAAATAGTGAGAGCAGGGGCATTCTCCACAAAGAAAGGGGCAAGGAAATGCCAGGACTCTCAGCACAAAGAAGCAAAACCGGTATCTGGAGGAGGCAATGGATGATAGAAGGGGAGGGAACCTCCCAACCAACTGAATTCCTCACCATGATCTTAAAAATACATATGCAGGGAAATTCTATTTTCAGCCTAATGTAGGTGTAGCTGCAAGAAATTCCAGTCCAAGACTCTGGGAGGGAAAGCAAGGGATGGAAATGAAGTCTAAATGAAACAAAGGAGGACTGTCATGGCAATCATATTTATTTATTTACGACCTATATATGCTGCCCTTAACACCCCGAAGGGGACTCAGAGCGGTTTACAAGATACACACACACACAATATATTAAATTATTAGCATAGTACAATATCAGTATTATACTAGCCGTCCCCTGCCACGCATTGCTGCGGCCCAGTCTGGTGATCTTGAAAATAAAGTAATGAGAAAGTGTTGGTTTCTAATATGTGTCATTTATTTGTTTGTGGATAAACTGTATTTGATTACGTTTTTTTGCTCTGGTGAAGGGAGTTGGACTGGATGGCCTTAAGTATTTTCTATTGGTCATAGGGGTTCTGTGTGGGAAGTTTGCTCCAATTCTATCGTTTGCGGGGTTCAGAATGCTCTTTGATTGTAAGTGAACTATAAATCCCAGTAACTACAACTCCCAAATGTCAAGGTCTATTTCCCCCAAGTTCCACCTGTGTTCCTAGTTGGGCATATGGAGTATTTGTGCGAGGTTTATCCAGATCCATCATTGTTTGAGTCCACAGTGCTCTCTGGGTGGAGGTGAACTACAACTCCCAAACTCAAGTCAATGCCCTCCAAACCTTTCTCATGTTTTCTGTTGGTCATGGGAGTCCAGTATGCCACATTTGGTTCAATTTCATCATTGGTTGAGTTCAGAATACTATTTGATTGCAGGTGAACTATAAATCGCCGCAACTATCCAACTATCAGGGCCAACTAATCACCTCTCCCCCAGTGAGCCCCCGGTGGCGCAGTAGGTTAAACCCCTGTGCCGGTAGGACTGAAGACTGACAGGTCGCAGGTTCGAATCCGGGGAAAGGCGGATGAGCTCCCTCTATCAGCTCCAGCTCCTCATGCAGGGACATAAGAGAAGCCTCCCACAAGGATGATCATCCAGGCGTCCCCTGGGCAACGTCCTTGCAGACGAACAATTCTCTCACACCAGAAGCAACTTGCAGCTTCTCAAGTCGCTCCTGATACGACAAAAATAAATAAATCACCTCTCAATGAAAGATTCCCCCAGGCAGGAAGCAGCCAGACTTTGAAGCTGCTAGGCCATTAAATGCTAATCAAGGTGGCCAACTGCAACATTCACGCCTATCTCATACAGACCAGAGTTCTTTCTTCCACCCTGGGCATTGTTCCACAGATATATAAACCCCATTTTCCTAGTTCCCAACAGACCTCACAACTCCTGAGGATGTCTGCCATAAATGCAGGCGAAATGTCAGGAGAGAATGCTTCTGGAACTTGGCCAGACAGCCCGGAAAACTCACAACGACCCAGGAATATTTCTCTTATTTGCTTGCTCCTTATGCATTTTATGTCCCATGTATTTATAACTGATCCCTCTAATTGTATTGGGTCTCAGCTTTCATAATCCTCCAACATGACTTGTAAGGCTGCATCAGCTGGGAGAACTTCCTTTAACCTGGTCTTTCCTTGGCAACACATTTTCAATGTATGATACAAGCACGATTGGTGGGGAGATGAGCGACAGGGCCTTCTCAGTGGTGCCCCCTCCCCGGCTATGGAACTTCCTCCCCAGGGATATTAGATCGGCCCCCTCTCTCCTGACTTTCCGTAAGAAGGGAAAGCTTGGCTCTTTGAGCAAGCTTTTGAGAATACAGCAGAACATGAAACTATGAATGATGAACCCGGCTTGGCTAGACCAGGGAGTCCTCAAACCTTTTAAACAGAGGGCCTGCTCACAGCCTCTCAAACTGTTGGAGGGCCGGATTATTATTTGAAAAAAACAAAAACAAATGAATTCCTATGCACACTGCACATATCTTATTTGTAGTGTGAAAAACACTTTGAAACAATGCAATAATTAAAATGAAGAACAATTCTAATATACACTTATTAGTATTTCAATGGGAAGTGTGGGCCTGCTTTTGGCTGATGAGGTAAGATTGTTGTTGCGTTCTTTAAAGTCCTTTCAGACTTAGGTTGACCCTGAGCGAGGGCCGGGTAAATGACCTTGGAGGGCCGTATCTGGCCTTATTGTGAGGACCTCTGGCCACATGACCTTGGAGGTGTCTACGGACAACGCTGGCTCTTCGGCTTAGAAATGGAGATGAGCACCACCCCCCAGAGTTGGACACGACTGGACTTAATGTCAGGGGACAACCTTATTGTGTATTTTTTGTTTTTGAGTTTTTATTTATTTTAACTGTTTGTATTGATTATTGTTACCACCTTTGTTTATTGATGTGCTGTGGGCTTGGCCTCATGTCCCAATCTTCAAGAAGGGAAAAAAGGATGACTTAAACAACTACCGTCCGGTCAGCCTCACGTCGATACCGGGCAAGATTCTGGAAAAGATTGTTAAGGAAGCGGTCTGCAAACACTTAGAAACAAATGCAGTCATCGCTAATAGTCAACATGGATTTATCAAAAACAAGTCATGCCAGACTCATCTGATCTCTTTCTTCGATAGAGTTACAAGCTGGGTAGATGCGGGGAATGCCGTGGATGTGGCGTACCTGGATTTCAGGAAGGCCTTCTTTGACAAGGTCCCCCATGACCTTCTGGCAAGGAAACTAGTCCAATGTGGGCTAGGCAAAACTACGGTGAGGTGGATCTGTAATTGGTTAAGTGGACGAACACAGAGAGTGCTCACTAATGCTTACTCTTCATCTTGGAAAGAAGTGACAAGTGGAGTGCCGCAGGGTTCCGTCCTGGGCCCGGTCCTGTTCAACATCTTTATTAATGACTTAGATGAAGGGCTAGAAGGCATGATCATCAAGTTTGCAGACGACACCAAATTGGGAGGGATAGCCAATAGTCCAGAGGACAGGAGCAGGATTCAATACGATCTTGACAGATTAGAGAGATGGGCCAAAACTAACAAAATGAAGTTCAACAGTGACAAATGCAAGATACTCCACTTAGGCAGAGAAAAAATGAAATGCAAAGATACAGAATGGGGGACGTCTGGCTCGAGAGCAGTACGTGTGAAAAAGATCTTGGAGTCCTCGTGGACAACGTTAAACATGAGCCAACAATGTGATGTGGCGGCAAAAAAAGGCCAATGGGATTTTGGGCCTGCATCAATAGGAGCATAGTGTCTAGATCTAGGGAAGTCAAGCTACCCTCTATTCTTCTTGGTTAGACCACACCTGGAATATTGTGTCCAATTCTGGGCACCACAATTCAAGAGAGATATTGACAAGCTGGAATGTGTCCAGAGGAGGGCGACTAAAATGATCAAGGGTCTGGAGAACAAGCCCTATGAGGAGCGGCTTAAGGAGCTGGGCATGTTTATCCTGAAGAAGAGAAGGCTGAGAGGAGATATGATAGCCATGTATAAATATGTGAGAGGAAGCCACAGGGAGGAGGGAGCAAGCTTGTTTTCTGCTTCCCTGGAGACTAGGACGCAAGGAACAATGGCTTCAAACTACAAGAGGAGATTCCATCTGAACATGAGGAAGAACTTCCTGACTGTGAGAGCCGTTCAGCAGTGGAACTCTCTGCCCCGGAGTGTGGTGGAGGCTCCTTCTTTGGAAGCTTTTAACAGAGGCTGGATGGCCATCTGTCAGGGGTGATTTGAATGCAATATTCCTGCTTCTTGGCAGGGGGTTGGACTGGATGGCCCAAGAGGTCTCTTCCAACTCTTTGATTCTATGATTCTATGTAAGCCACACCGAGTCCCTTGGGGAGATGGTAGCGGGGTACAAATAAAGTTTGAGTCCAGTGTTCTCTGGATGGAGGTGAACTACAACTCCCGAACTCAAGGTCAACGCCCACCAAACCCTTCCAGTATTTTCTATTGGTCGTGGGAGTTCTGTGTGCCAAGTTTGGTTCAATTCTATTGTTGGAGGAGTTCAGAATACTCTTTGATTGTAGGTGAACTATAAATCCCAGCGACTACAACTCCCAAATGTCAAAATCATTTTTTTGAGTGAAGGACATCCATTGGGATGTTAGGTGTCTTGTGTTCAAATTTGGTGTCAATTCATCCAGTGTTTTTTGAGTTCTGTTAATCCCACAAAAGAACATTACATTTTTATTTATATAAAGGAAGATAATAAAAATAAACTTATTAGTATTTCAATGGGAAGTGTGGACCTGCTTTTGGGTGATGAGACAGGATTGTTGTTGCTGTGTATTTTCAGGTCATTTCAGACTTAGGTTGACCCTGAGCGAGGGCTAGGTAAATGACCTTGGAGGGCCGCGGGCCGTAGTTTGAGGACCCCTTCCCTACAGTGATGCTTAGAAACATCCATCCCCACGGAGAAATAGTGGCCATAGTTCAGTGGTATTATTATTATTATTATTAACTACATTTCTATACCGCTTTTCTCACCCCTGGAGGGACTCAAAATGGTTTCAACATAATAAATGGCAAATTCAATGCCTCACATATATATAAAAATATCACCTAATTTTTTGAGTGATGGTTACTCCTTGGGTAGCGAGATGTTTCGTTGCCAAAGTTGGTGGTTCTTTCGTTGGTTCTTTTGTTTTTAAGAAACTCATTATGCACAGAGCATTTATATATATATATATATATATATATATATATATAAAAGATAGAAGACGATAGAAGAAGAGAGATAAAAGATAAATAAATAAATATTATTATTATTATTGTCAAGATCCTCCTTGAAAGGCTTTGCCCAGAATGGGATACAGGATGATCTGACTCAAGCTTTCCCTCGCCTTCTCTATTTATTCATCTACTAGCTGTCTTGGGTCTACTTTGGCCTTCCCTCTGGGTGTTTTGGACTCCAACTCCCAGCATTCCTCAGAGCCTTTGAGACTTATAGATAGATAGATAGACAGACAGAATAGGCTTAGGCCTACTTGGGCCTTCCCTCCAGGTGTTTTGGACTTCAACTCCCAGCATTCCTCACAGCCTTATAGAAAGATAGATTAGATAGATAGAATAGCCTTAGGCCTACTTGGGCCTTCCCTCCAGTTGTGTTTTGGACTCCAACTCCCAGCATTCCTCACAGCCTTATAGACTTATAGAAAGATAGATTAGATAGATAGATAGAATAGGCTTAGGCCTACGTGGGCCTTCCCTCCAGTTGTGTTTTGGACTCCAACTCCCAGCATGCCTCACAGCCTTATAGACTTATAGAAAGATAGATTAGATAGATAGATAGAATAGGCTTAGGCCTACTTGGGCCTTCCCTCCAGTTGTGTTTTGGACTCCAACTCCCAGCATTCCTCACAGCCTTATATTTATTTATTTATTTATTTAATACACTTATATACCGCTAATATCTCAGCCGGAAACGGCGACTCATTGCGGTTTAACAACAGTTTAAAAACAATATACAATTTAAAACAGCAACACTTAAAAACAATACACATTATTGGGCCACCAATAATAACACCATGCTTCTCATCACAAAAATCGCAGTCCAGAGTTCGTCATCCATAATTAACCAGTCCTTAGTCCATAGATTCGGTCGTGACAGCTAATTAAATGCTTGTTGACATAGCCATGTTTTTAATCTCTTCCGGAAGACCATCAGCGAAGAAGCTGATCGTATCTCTATAGGGAGGGTGTTCCAAAGCCGAGGGGCCACCACAGAAAAGGCCCTGTCTCTCGTTCCCACCAGCCGCGCTTGGGAAGCCGGCGGGATAGAGAGCAGGGACTCTCCAGAAGATCTTAGGGCCCTGGTGGGCTGATAGGCAGAGATACGTTCGGATAGGTAGGTTGGGCCAGAACCGTTTAGGGCTTTAAAGGCCAAAACCAGCACTTTGAATTGAACCCGGTAGCATATCGGCAGCCAGTGGAGCTGGTGCAACAGAGGAGTTGTGTGCTCCCTGTGCCCCGCTCCTGTTAGTACCATGGCTGCCGCCCGTTGGACTAATTGGAGCTTCCGGGCTGTCTTCAAAGGCAACCCCACGTAGAGAGCGTTGCAGTAATCAAGGCGGGATGTAACCAGAGCGTGGACTACCGTGGCTAAGTCAGACTTCCCAAGGTACGGTCGCAGTTGGCGCACAAGTTTTAATTGTGCGAATGCTCCCCTGGTCACCGCCGAAACCTGGGGTTCCAGGCTCAGCGATGAGTCCAGGATCACACCCAAGCTATTATAGACTTATAGATTAGATAGATAGATAGAATAGGCTTAGGCCTACTTGGGCCTTCCCTCCAGTTGTGTTTTGGACTCCAACTCCCAGCATGCCTCACAGCCTTATAGACTTATAGAAAGATAGATTAGATAGATAGATAGAATAGGCTTAGGCCTACTTGGGCCTTCCCTCCAGTTGTGTTTTGGACTCCAACTCCCAGCATTCCTCACAGCCTTATAGACTTATAGAAAGATAGATTAGATAGATAGATAGAATAGGCTTAGGCCTACTTGGGCCTTCCCTCCAGTTGTGTTTTGGACTCCAACTCCCAGCATTCCTCACAGCCTTATAGACTTATAGAAAGATAGATTAGATAGATAGATAGAATAGGCTTAGGCCTACGTGGGCCTTCCCTCCAGTTGTGTTTTGGACTCCAACTCCCAGCATGCCTCACAGCCTTATAGACTTATAGAAAGATAGATTAGATAGATAGATAGAATAGGCTTAGGCCTACTTGGGCCTTCCCTCCAGTTGTGTTTTGGACTCCAACTCCCAGCATGCCTCACAGCCTTATAGACTTATAGAAAGATAGATTAGATAGATAGATAGAATAGGCTTAGGCCTACGTGGGCCTTCCCTCCAGTTGTGTTTTGGACTCCAACTCCCAGCATGCCTCACAGCCTTATAGACTTATAGAAAGATAGATTAGATAGATAGATAGAATAGGCTTAGGCCTACGTGGGCCTTCCCTCCAGTTGTGTTTTGGACTCCAACTCCCAGCATGCCTCACAGCCTTATAGAAAGATAGATTAGATAAATAGATAGAATAGGCTTAGGCCTACGTGGGCCTTCCCTCCAGTTGTGTTTTGGACTCCAACTCCCAGCATTCCTCACAGCCTTATAGAAAGATAGATTAGATAGATAGATCGAATAGGCTTAGGCCTACTTGGGCCTTCCCTCCAGTTGTGTTTTGGACTCCAACTCCCAGCATTCCTCACAGCCTTATAGACTTATAGAAAGATAGATAGAATAGGCTTAGGCCTACTTGGGCCTTCCCTCCAGTTGTGTTTTGGACTCCAACTCCCAGCATGCCTCACAGCCTTATAGACTTATAGAAAGATAGATTAGATAGATAGATAGAATAGGCTTAGGCCTACGTGGGCCTTCCCTCCAGTTGTGTTTTGGACTCCAACTCCCAGCATGCCTCACAGCCTTATAGAAAGATAGATTAGATAGATAGAATAGGCTTAGGCCTACTTGGGCCTTCCCTCCAGTTGTGTTTTGGACTCCAACTCCCAGCATTCCTCACAGCCTTATAGACTTATAGAAAGATAGATTAGATAGATAGATAGAATAGGCTTAGGCCTACTTGGGCCTTCCCTCCAGTTGTGTTTTGGACTCCAACTCCCAGCATGCCTCACAGCCTTATAGAAAGATAGATTAGATAGATAGATAGAATAGGCTTAGGCCAACTTGGGCCTTCCCTCCAGTTGTGCTTTAGACTCCAACTCCCAGCATTCCTCACAGCCTTATAGACTTATAGAAAGATAGATAGATAGAATAGGCTTAGGCCTACGTGGGCCTTCCCTCCAGTTGTGTTTTGGACTCCAACTCCCAGCATGCCTCACAGCCTCAGGCCTCTTCCTTCCTTAAGCGGCTGAGGGGGAAAAGGAAGGGGCCTGAGGCTGTGAGGCATGCTGGGAGTTGGAGTCCAAAACACAACTGGAGGAAAGGCCCAAGTAGGCCTCTGAAGAGAGAGAGAGGCCTAGTCCGGGTGAGGCCTAGCGGGGCCTAAATTTACCTGAGGATGTTGTGGGCCTCCATGCTGCGGTTCTGGTTGCTGGAGCAAACCACGGCCACCCGGAGCGGCGAGGAGGGCATGGCGGCCGGGCAAGGGCCCCACAGCAGGCCTGCTCCTTCTTCCTCCTCCTCCTCCTTCTTCTCCCGAGGAACTCCTTCTCCCGTCGCGCTCACAAAATGGCCGCCGCCGGGACCGGAAGAGGCGGGGACTTCGGGCGCGACGTGTCCCGCTCTAGGCCCCGCCTAACTGGGCGTGCGGGCCATAGAGAAGCGGGAAGTGACGTCAGGGCGGCGCCTCTTTCTTTCTTTCCCCCTTCTCGCCTCCAGGTGGCGCTCTCCTCGTGCCATGTCAATACAAGGCGTTCATGATCTAGGTTGTGTCTCCCTTTGAATGGCCTTGCAGCTTCAAAGTCTGGCTGCTTCCTGCCTGGGAGAATCCTTTCTTGGGAGGTGTTAACTGGCCCTGATTGCTTAATGCCTGTTTCTTTATGCAAATAACTCCATAATATTGAATGTTGCCCTTGGCCACCTTGATCAGCATTGAATGGCCTTTCAGCTTCAAAGTCCGGCTGCTTCCTGCCCAGGAGAATCCTTTGCTGCGAGGTGTTAGCTGGCCTTGATTGCTTAATGCCTGTTTCTTTATGTAGATAACTCCATAATATTGAATGTTGCCCTTGGACACCTTGATCAGCATTGAATGGCCTTGCAGCTTCAAAGCCTGGCTGCCTCCTGCCTGGGAGAATCCTTTTTTGGGAGGTGTTAGCTGGCCCTGACTGCTTAATGCCTGTTTCTTTATGCAGATACCAACATCATGTTGAATGTTGCCATTGATCAGCATTGAATGGCCTTGCAGCTTCAAAGCCTGGCTGCTTCCTGCCTGGGAGAATCCTTCCTTGGGAGGTGTTAGCTGGCCCTGATTGCTTAATGTCTGTTTCTTTAAGTAGATACCTACATGAAAACAAATGGGTTGCTGTGAGTTTTCCAGGGTGTACGGCCATGTTTGAGAAGCATTCCCTCCTGACGTTTCGCCCACATCTATAGCAGGCATCCCTTGCAGCTTCAAAGCCTGGCTGCTTCTTGCCTGGGAGAATCCTTTCTTGGGTGGTGTTACCTGACCCTGATTGCTTAATGTCTGTTTCTTTATGTAGATACCAACATCATGTTGAATGTTGCCATTGATCAGCATTGAATGGCCTTTCAGCTTCAAAGCCTGGCTGCTTCCTGCCTGGGAGGATCCTTCCTTGGGAGGTGTTAGCTGGCCCTGATTGCTTAATGCCTGTTTCTTTATGCAGATACCAACATCATGTTGAATGTTGCCATTGGCCACCTTGAATGGCCTTGCAGCTTCAAAGCCTGGCTGCTTCCTGCCTGGGAGAATCCTTCCTTGGGAGGTGTTAGCTGGCCCTGATTGCTTAATGCCTGTTTCTTTATGCAGATACCAACATCATGTTGAATGTTGCCATTGGCCACCTTGAATGGCCTTGCAGCTTCAAAGCCTGGCTGCTTCCTGCCTGGGAGAATCCTTCCTTGGGAGGTGTTAGCTGGCCCTGATTGCTTAATGCCTGTTTCTTTATGCAGATACCAACATCATGTTGAATGTTGCCATTGATCAGCATTGAATGGCCTTGCAGCTTCAAAGCCTGGCTGCTTCCTGCCTGGGAGAATCCTTCCTTGGGAGGTGTTAGCTGGCCCTGATTGCTTAATGTCTGTTTCTTTTAAGAAGTAGATACCTACATGAAAACAAATGGGTTGCTGTGAGTTTTCCAGGGTGTACGGCCATGTTTGAGAAGCATTCCCTCCTGACGTTTCGCCCACATCTATAGCAGGCATCCCTTGCAGCTTCAAAGCCTGGCTGCTTCTTGCCTGGGAGAATCCTTTCTTGGGTGGTGTTACCTGACCCTGATTGCTTAATGTCTGTTTCTTTATGTAGATACCAACATCATGTTGAATGTTGCCATTGATCAGCATTGAATGGCCTTTCAGCTTCAAAGCCTGGCTGCTTCCTGCCTGGGAGAATCCTTCCTTGGGAGGTGTTAGCTGGCCCTGATTGCTTAATGTCTGTTTCTTTTAAGAAGTAGATACCTACATGAAAACAAATGGGTTGCTGTGAGTTTTCCAGGGTGTACGGCCATGTTTGAGAAGCATTCCCTCCTGACGTTTCGCCCACATCTATAGCAGGCATCCCTTGCAGCTTCAAAGCCTGGCTGCTTCTTGCCTGGGAGAATCCTTTCTTGGGTGGTGTTACCTGACCCTGATTGCTTAATGTCTGTTTCTTTATGCAGATACCAACATCATGTTGAATGTTGCCATTGATCAGCATTGAATGGCCTTTCAGCTTCAAAGCCTGGCTGCTTCCTGCCTGGGAGGATCCTTCCTTGGGAGGTGTTAGCTGGCCCTGATTGCTTAATGCCTGTTTCTTTATGCAGATACCAACATCATGTTGAATGTTGCCATTGGCCACCTTGAATGGCCTTGCAGCTTCAAAGCCTGGCTGCTTCCTGCCTGGGAGAATCCTTCCTTGGGAGGTGTTAGCTGGCCCTGATTGCTTAATGTCTGTTTCTTTAAGTAGATACCTACATGAAAACAAATGGGTTGCTGTGAGTTTTCCAGGGTGTACGGCCATGTTTGAGAAGCATTCCCTCCTGACGTTTCGCCCACATCTATAGCAGGCATCCCTTGCAGCTTCAAAGCCTGGCTGCTTCTTGCCTGGGAGAATCCTTTCTTGGGTGGTGTTACCTGACCCTGATTGCTTAATGTCTGTTTCTTTATGCAGATACCAACATCATGTTGAATGTTGCCATTGATCAGCATTGAATGGCCTTTCAGCTTCAAAGCCTGGCTGCTTCCTGCCTGGGAGAATCCTTCCTTGGGAGGTGTTAGCTGGCCCTGATTGCTTAATGTCTGTTTCTTTAAGTAGATGCCCACGTAATGTTGAATGTTGCCCTTGGTCACCTTGATCAGCATTGAACGGCCTTGCAGGCAAAAGCTTCACATTGCAAGTGCTGAACCTGACTCAGCACATAGAAGATGGCTTTGAAAGGCAGCAGATCACAGGAGCTGTCTTCATAGACCTGTCAGCGGCTTATGATTCTGTGAACCACCACCGCCTCCTCCTGAGAAAAATGTATAATATCACAAAGGACGACCACCTCACCCGCCTCATAGGAAACCTGCTACAAAACAGGAGCTTTTTTGTTGAGTTCCAAGGCCAGAGAAGCAGATGGCGGAAACAGAAGAACGGCCTGCCTCAGGGGAGCGTGCTTGCTCCATCCATGTTCAACATCTACACAAATGACCAGCCACTGCCAGAAGGGACAGAGAGTTTCATCTATGCTGATGATCGTGCCATCACCACTCAAGCAGGGAGCTTTGAGATGGTAGAACAGAAGCTCTCCGAAGCTCTAGGTGCTCTTACTGCCTATTACAGGGAAAACCAGCTGATCCCCAACCCATCTAAAACACAGACATGTGCCTTTCAGGGAAAACCAGCTGATCCCCAACCCATCCAAAACACAGACATGTGCCTTTCACCTCAAGAACATCCGCCGGGAAGTAGCAGCCAATAGTGAAAGGACCAAGGCAGAGACATCTCCAGCCCATCCCTTGTTTGGGTATCAGCCAGCACGTCAACGACTTAAATCAAGAAATAGTTTTCTTAGATCTACAGAGACACTCGCTGGAACACCTCAGCAAGCGAGAGTCCAAAAGTGGCAGGCTCAAACCCAGAACCTCAATCCGTGGGTGATACCAGATGAGAGACTCCCCCCTGGGCACACAGAAGTTCCGTCCTAGAGAAAAGATGAGACCTGAGAGAGATGACTATAGTATATTGCAAGCTTTCCACACTTGTTAGGATTGCTTCTCTAAGCCATTGCTATTCAGTTGTGCCTCTATGTTTGCACTTTTGATCAAAAACAGGGTGATGACTGAAGTCGAGCATGCCCCCCCCCCCCAACAAGGAATGTTAACTTATAGTTCTGCAAAGGACAAAGACAAAGGTACCAGACTGCACAATAGGGGTTAAGTCTTGGTCAATTTGCCAAGACCTTAACAACAATGTGGACCCCATGAAACTTCAAGAATGGCTAGACCTTGGGGTCTCTGCCCCTCTCTCTCTCGAGAGAGAGAGCTGTAGTTTTCCAAGGAGCATGGGACTGGCTTCCATCCCAGCGCTGCAGGGCTTTGCGTCTTGTCCCAGTGGAACTCCATAGACTCCCTTTGGCGGCTTTTTGAATTCTGCGACATTCCTGGACTTCACTCTCTTCAAGGACTCGCTCTCTACCCATGAACTTTCTTCAAGACAACTTATGGATTCATGCTGTGTCCTGATATCGTCTGCTTTTTATAATTGGTATTATTAATTTCTCTCTGGGGCCCTGGATGGGAAGATACTTGCATATGATTTCCCTGTGTATAATTTCTGTATGTTTTTTTGTGTTTCCTTGTATTCCTGACCCTTTGCCCCTTCTCCCTCCAAAGAAATATGTAAGGGAACCCCCTGGCCTTCAGAAACGAAAGCCATTAGCGATTACTGAAACCTCACGCCAAAGACACACTTGCATGGATAAAAGAAGGAAATTCTTATCTCTAGCATCGGAAGATGGCCCACAAGAGTAAAGAATTGTTTGACAAAAGTTTCTGTAAGGTAAGGGGAAATCTTCCCCTCTGCTTTTGTTTACTTCCC
>NW_026844811.1:18200957-18212562 GCF_025583915.1 Anolis sagrei ordinatus | reverse complement strand
TTGAGTTTTGGAGTTGTAGTTCACCTACATCCAGAGAGCACTGTGGACCTACATCCAGAGAGCACATTATGGGTCTGGATCAAACTTGGTACGAATACTCAATATGCTCAAATACGGAACACCGGTGGAGTTTGGGGAAAATAGAGTTGACATTTGGGAGTTGTASTTGRTGGGATWTATAGTTCWCCTACAKTCAAAGAYDATTCCYAWCRCCYCCAYRYATYGAATTGYYCCAAARTTSSCACACAGYYCRCCCATGACCAACAMAAAATACTGGAAGGGTTTAGTAAGCATTGATCTTGAGTTTTGGAGTTGTAGTTCACCTACATCCAGAGAGCACTGTGGACCTACATCCAGAGAGCACATTATGGATCTGGACCAAACTTGGTACGAATACTCAATATGCTCAAATACGGAACACTGGTGGAGTTTGGGGAAAATAGAGTTGACATTTGGGAGTTGTAGTTGCTGGGATATATAGTTCACCTACACTCAAAGAAAATTCCGATCCCCGCCAGTGATAGAATTGGGCCAAATTTCCCACACAGAGCCCCCATGACCAACATAAAATACTGTGTTTTCTGATGGACTTTGGCCCTGCCGTGTTCGTTTCTGTATCATGGGTTTTATAGACTCAAATTGACACAAACACGCACATACACATGAAATCACACATTGGGGTTGAAAGGGTCTTTGAGTGAAATTAGCAAATGCTAAGCAAGGGGCTTTGAATGAAATTAGCAACAAAGGAGAAATATACCCTTTCTCTGTAGAAAAGGAGCAACATGGAAGAAAATGTTTAAAAAACAAGAGATGATATGTTGAAGTCATTCAAAGTTCAAGCTTACATAGGAAGTTGGGTTGTGGTTAAACACAAAGGTTGTGGTTAAGTGCAAAGTCTGCAGGTACAAGAAGGTACTTTCCATCAAGAGGTTGATGGGCCAGGAAGAATAAAGGTCAAAGTACTTTRCATGACAAAAATATTCTTGTTTACTTGAGGGCATATATGTAGAAGTCATTCAAAGTTCAAGCTTACATAGGAAGTTGGGTTGTGGTTAAACGCAAAGGTTGTGGTTAAGCGCAAAGTCTGCAGGTACAAGAAGGTACTTTCCATCAAGAGGTTGATGGGGCAGGAAGAGTAAAGGTCAAAGTACTTTCCATGACAAAAATATTCTTGTTTACTTGAGGGCATATAAAGACTGAGCCACAGTGAAGTCTGGCCAGGTCAAGCTAGTAATTCTATGAAAATGGATTACCTCTGATCCACCCCAGCGTACCTGGTTGCATGTGGACCATCCTGCACAGCCCTTTCCCTGGCAGGTTTTTGTAGACGGGCCGGACACACACTTTGTTGGTGCTGCCCACCGCCAGGTCCGACAGCAGCACGCTGTGGATCTGAGGTGAGACGCTGAGGAGGGTCGAAGGGCCCGCCTGCCGCCGGCACCGGACCCGGTAGCCAGCCACGTTGCCGTCCGCCGCATCCCAGGAGGCCTTGATGGTGGTGGGGCTCATGTCCTCAAAGCGGAGGTGCTTGATTTTGGAGTTCTCTAGTCAACAGACAATGGAAAAAATTGTCAGGAAAATTAAAAACTAGGTATTTTTGAACCAAAAGGGTTAAATAGATGCAATGACTCAGTAAAAGCTCCAGTTCTATATAAGCAGGTGCACCTGTAGCTTAGTAGCTGTCAGTCTGAGGTAAACCTCAGTGGGAGAAAGGTCTCAGTCTGGGAGAAGGCCTCATAGTATGAGGTAGGCCATCGTTCGTGAGATAAGGCCTCACAGTGTGAGGTAGGCCATAGCTTGTGAGAGAAGCAGGTGTGCTTGTAGCTTAGTAGCTGTCATTTTGGGATAAACCTCAGTGGGAGAAAGGTCTCAGTCTGTGAGAAGGCCTCACAGTGTGAGGAAGGCCATAGTTTGTGAGAGAAGCAGGTGTGCTTGTGGCTTAGTAGCTATCATTTTGGGATAAACCTCAGTGGGAGAAAGGTCTCAGTCTGGGAGAAGGCCTCACGGTGTGAGGAAGGCCATAGCTTGTGAGAGAAGCAGGTGTGCTTGTGGCTTAGTAGCTATCATTTTGGGATAAACCTCAGTGGGAGAAAGGTCTCAGTCTGGGAGAAGGCCTCACGGTGTGAGGAAGGCCATAGCTTGTGAGAGATGCAGGTGTGCTTGTAGCTTAGTAGCTGTCATTTTGGGATAAACCTCAGTGGGAGAAAGGTCTCAGTCTGTGAGAAGGCCTCACAGTGTGAGGAAGGCCATAGTTTGTGAGAGAAGCAGGTGTGCTTGTGGCTTAGTAGCTATCATTTTGGGATAAACCTCAGTGGGAGAAAGGTCTCAGTCTGGGAGAAGGCCTCACGGTGTGAGGAAGGCCATAGCTTGTGAGAGATGCAGGTGTGCTTGTAGCTTAGTAGCTGTCATTTTGGGATAAACCTCAGTGGGAGAAAGGTCTCAGTCTGTGAGAAGGCCTCACATTGTGAGGTAGGCCATAGTTTGTGAGAGAAGCAGGTGTGCTTGTAGCTTAGTAGCCGTCATTTTGGGATAAACCTCAGTGGGAGAAAGGTCTCAGTCTGTGAGAAGGCCTCACGGTGTGAGGAAGGCCATAGCTTGTGAGAGATGCAGGTGTGCTTGTAGCTTAGTAGCTGTCATTTTGGGATAAACCTCAGTGGGAGAAAGGTCTCAGTCTGTGAGAAGGCCTCACAGTGTGAGGTAGGCCATAGTTTGTGAGAGAAGCAGGTGTGCTTGTAGCTTAGTAGCTGTCATTTTGGGATAAACCTCAGTGGGAGAAAGGTCTCAGTCTGTGAGAAGGCCTCACAGTGTGAGGAGGCCATAGTTTGTGAGAGAAGCAGGTGTGCTTGTAGCTTAGTAGCTGTCATTTTGGGATAAATCTCAGTGGGAGAAAGGTCTCAGTCTGTGAGAAGGCCTCACAGTGTGAGGAAGGCCATAGCTTGTGAGAGAAGCAGGTGTGCTTGTGGCTTAGTAGATGTCGTTTTGGGATCAACCTCAGTGGGAGAAAGGTCTCAGTCTGTGAGAAGGCCTCACAGTGTGAGGAAGGCCATATTTTGTGAGAGAAGCAGGTGTGCTTGTGGCTTAGTAGATGTCGTTTTGGGATAAACCTCAGTGGGAGAACGGTCTAAGTCTGTGAGATATGGCCTCCAGTTTGGTTTGGGAGGATAATAGGCATGCCGTGCGCTGCTTGGGCGCCCAGAGCTGGCCTTCCCGCTCACCTTCCTGGGTGCAGGCTTTAGCGGAGAGCGCTTTCTCTTTGCCCGACTTATAAATGGCTGAGACGGTCACCAGGTAAGTGGTGTTGGCCTCCAGGTCCTCCAAGACGGTGCTGTTGAGGCTTCCTTTCACCTCCACCAGCTGGATGGCGTTCCCAGGCAGAGGACCATAGAGGAGCTGGTAGCTGGCCACACTCTCCGGAGTCGGGGACCAGCTGACCCGAACGCTGTGGGGCTTGGAGTCCGAGATGAGGACCTGTGCAGGGCTGATCACTTCTATGGGGAGAGAGAGAAAAAGCAATCAGAAACAGCATCAGGTGGATTGCAGTGTTTTTCTGCTAGGAATACATTAGTCATAGAATTCTAGCGATGGAAGGGACCCCAAGGGCCATCCAGTCCAACCCTGAAGAAACACAATCAAAGCAGTCCTGACCAATGAGCATCCACTAGAGTACTTGGGTTGTTTACTCCATGGCAGAATGGGGTTGGATCACCCTTGGGGACAGAGAGCTTCATCTATGCTGACGATCATGCCATCACCACTCAAGCAGGGAGCTTTGAAATGGTTGAAGAGAAGCTCTCCGAAGCTTGCTCCATCAATGCTGAACATTGCTACAAAACAGGAGCTTTTTTGTTGAGAAGCAGATGGCGGAAACAGAAGGACGGCCCGACTCAAGAGAGTGTGCTTGCTCCATCAATGTTTGACATTTACACAAATGACCAGCCACTGCCAGAAGGGATAGAGAGTTTCATCTATGCTGACGATCGTGCCATCACCACTCAAGCAGGGAGCTTTGAAATGGTTGAAGTGAAGCTCTCCGAAGCTTGCTCCATCAATGATTAACATTGCTTCAAAACAGGAGCTTTTTTGTTGAGAAGCAGATGACGGAAACAGAAGGACGGCCTATTCAAGAGAGTGTGCTTGCTCCATCAATGTTTGACATTTACACAAATGACCAGCCACTGCCAGAAGGGATAGAGAGTTTCATCTATGCTGACGATCGTGCCATCACCACTCAAGCAGGGAGCTTTGAAATGGTTGAAGACAAGCTCTCTGAAGCTTCCACCATCAATGTTTAACATTTACACAAATGACCAGCCACTGCCAGAAGGGATCCGAGAGTTTCATCTCTGCTGACAATTGTGCCATCACCACTCAAGCAGGGAGCTTGAAATGGTTGAAGAGAAGCTCTCCGAAGCTTGCTCCATCAATGTTTAACATTTAAACAAATGAGCAACCACTGCCAGAAGGGACAGAGAGTTTCATCTATGCTGATGATCGTGCCATCACCATTCAAGCTGGGAGCTTTCAAATGGTTGAAGAGAAGCTCTCTGAAGCTTTCTCCATCAATGTTTGACATTTACACAAATGATCAAAGGTGATTTTCCTGCTTCTTGGCAGAATGGGGTTAGAATGGAATGCCCACGAGCTCTCTTCCAACTCAATGATTCTACGAGGGTTGAATGAAAAGTAATGCCTCCACCTTCACAACTCAACAGGAAGCAGTACTGGTATGCGGCAGGTACTGACTTGTTCAGTAGACTCTCCTCTACAGTTCCATTTCGGTGGGAAGCCTTAGAAGAAAAAGTAATGCCTCCACCTTGGTAACTCCTCGACAGGTGGCAGTACTGGTATGCAGCAGCTACTGGCTTGTTCAGTAGACTCTCCTCTACAGTTCCATTTTGGCAGGAAGCCTTAGCATTGAACGATTGTGTTGTTAAAGTGAAAAGTAATGCCTCCACCTTCGTAACTCCTCAACAGATGGCAGTACTGGTATGCAGCAGGTACTGGCTTGTTCAGTAGACTCTCCTCTACAGTTCCGTTTTGGCAGGAAGCCTTAGCATTGAACGGTTGTTATTAAAGGGAAAACTAATGCCTCCATCTTCATAACTCCTCAACAGATGGCAGTACTGGTATGTGGCAGGTACTGGCTTTTTCAGTAGACTCTCCTCTACAGTTCCATTTTGGTAGGAAGCCTTAGCATTGAACGGTTGTGTTGTTAAAGTGCGAAGTATGAGAAGTGAATAGTAGTCGTTAAAGAGCACATTCTGCATTTGATTTATTAAAATATTCCCACCCAAACCCAAGTCACGAAGTAAAATATTCCCACCCAAACCCAAGTCACGAAGTAAAATATTCCCACCCAAACCCAGGAAACTTGGGCAGAAACGTATCCGGTTGTCTGGTGATTATGTGGGAAAGTGAATAGTGGTCGTTAAAGAGCACATTCTGCAATTGATTTATTAAAATATTCCCATCCGAACCCAAGTAACGAAGGTGGAGGCATTACTTTTCATTCAACCCTCGTATGATTCTATGACATATGGGGGAATGTGTGCGCAGCGATGCAGGCATATAGGATCTCTGTGTAGATCTACTCATAGGAAACGAATGACCAATTCTTTGCTCTTACCTTCCAAAGTGGTGACTCTGGTGACCTGGGGAGGGATATACTTCTCGTTCGACTCTGGTACGAGCACAACCTCGTAAGTGGTTTCCGGCTGGAGGTTGTGCACGACAGCGCTGGTGTGGTCACCGGGCATCTGTCTGGTCAGTTTCCTCCGGGGGTCTCCATTTGGGGCATACTCCAGGACGTAATACCCAGTGCCACGGGTCAGGAGCGGTGGCCAAGTGACGCGGAAGCTGCTTGAAGTTATTTCCGTTGCACGGAGACGCTTGGCCTGCATGACCCCTGGAAGGAAACACATTGATTCAAAATCTCTCTATAGAAATCGTCTCTAAATCTATGCTGACGATCGTGCCATCACCACCCAAGCAGGAAGCTTTGAAATGGTCGAACTGAAGCTCTCTGAAGCTTTAGGTCAGAGTTTCTCAACCTTCCTAATGCCCTTAATACAGTTCCTCATGTTGTGTTGACTCCCAACCATAACTTTATTTTCGTTGCTACTTCACAACTGTCATTTTGCTACTGTTACGAATCGTCATGTAAATATCTGATATGCAGGATGTATTGTCATTCACTGGGCCAAATACCTAACACGTCCAAATCTGAATACTGGTGGGGCTGCTTGTCATTTGGGAGTTGTAGTTGCTGGGATTTACAGTTCATCTACACTCAAAGAGCATTCTGGACTCTACCAATGATGGAATTGAACCAAATTTGGCACACAGAACTCCCATGACGGAAGCTGGGGCTAACAGTGGGAGCTCACCCCACTCACCAGAGTCAATCCGCTGACACTGTGATCAGCAAGTTCAGCAGCTCAGTGGTTTCAACCCGCTGCACCACCGGAATCCCATAATACAAGTACCTTGTGTCGCTTTATATTCAGAGGTCATAGGTTTGAAAGAGACCACAAAGGCCATCCAGCCCAACCCCCTGACGTTCAAGAATGCGCATCCAAAGCAATTACGTTCTTGGGATTTCTAAAATACGCTCAAACTATGAAGTCTTTAAGTACAACAAAGATGTCATATTCCATTTTGGGATGGAGCCGGAAAGAGAAATATAGAATTGTGGAACACAAGGGACATAAAGGTGAATGGCCAGCAGGTGGCATCTTAGGGCTATGAAAGATTCAAGGTAAGAGATTCACAAATTATGGCCCAGGTGAGAAATCAGTCTGTCTGACTGTCTACCTGTCTGTCTGTCTATCTATTTATCTTTCTACCTACCTACCTACCTACCTACCTACCTTTCTATCTACCTACCTACCTACCTTTCTATCTATCTATCTATCTTTCTACCTATCTTTCTATCCTACCTACCTACCTACCTCAAGAATAGGGCTCTACAGCCACATACGGACCCACAAGAATATTGGAAGACAATCATCCTCGTAAAGCGAGGGATCGCCTAAAAAAAAGTCTACCTATCTATCTTTCTATCTACTTACCTATCTATCTTTCTACCTACCTACCTACCTACCTATCTTTCTGTCTATTTTTATCTACCTACCTACCTACCTTCCAACCTGCCTACCTACCTACCTACCTACCTATCTTTCTGTCTATCTTTCTTTCTATCTACCTACCTACCTTCCAACCTACCTACCTATCTTTCTACCTACCTACCTACCTACCTACCTATCTACCTACCTACCTATCTATCTTTCTATCTACCTACCTACCTTCCAACCTACCTATCTATCTTTCTACCTACCTTTCTACCTACCTATATCCTATCTATCTACCTACCTACCTAATCTACCTACCTACTCTACTACCTACCTACCTATCTACCTACCTATCTATTTATCTATCTACCTATCCTACCTACCTATCTATTTATCTACCTACCTTTCTACCTACCTACCTACCTACCTTTCTATCTACCTACCTGTCTGTCTATCTATCTATCTATCTACCTACCTACCTACCTACCTACCTATCTTTCTATCTATCTTTCTACCCACCAACCTACCTACCTAATATCTTTCTATTTATCTACCTACCTTTCTACCTACCTATCTATCTATCTATCTTTCTTTCTTTCTACCTTTCTACCTACCTACCTACCTACCTACCTTCCAACCTACCTACCTATCTATTTATCTATCTTTCTACCTACCTACCTACCTACCTACCTACCTTTCTATCTATCTATCTATCTATCTATCTATCTATCTATCTATCTATCTTTCTTTCTTTCTTTCTTTCTATCTACCATCATCTTGAAGTTGGAAGAGACCCCAAAGGACATCCAGTCCAACCTCTCCCACCAGGCAGGACGATAGAATTACTATTATATTATTATCCTACCTACCTACCTATTTATCTATCTTTACCTTACCTACCTACCTACCTACCTTCTATCTATCTTTCTACCTACCTACTATCTACCTACCTATTTATCTATCTTTACCTACTACCTACCTACCTACCTTTCTATCTATCTATCTATCTTTCTACCTACCTACCTATTTTTCTACCTACCTACCTACCTACCTACCTACCTATTTATCTATCTTTCTACCTACCTACCTTTCTATCTATCTATCTTTCTACCTACCTACCTACCTATTTATCTATCTTTCTACCTACCTACCTTTCTATCTATCTATCTTTCTACCTACCTACCTATCTACCTACCTACCTATCTATTTATCTATCTTTCTACCTACCTACCTACCTTTCTATCTATCTTTCTACCTACCTACCTACCTTTCTACCTACCTAATCTTTAGGCTTTGTATTGTAAATCAGATTGTTTCCTTGCACCGTTTGCTACTTCGAGAGAGAAAAAATCAACATACAAACAACAACAACAACAACAACAACAACAACAGAGCTCTAGTCCAAAACTCTAGTCTAACTGGCCAGAGACACCAATGGGCTGAAGCCAGAGAAGGGAGCCACCAAAACAAGAGAGGTTTGGATGCAAAGGCCCGAGACAGACCGTTCCTTCTTGCCGCACTGCATTCTCCGTGCATCTTGTCAACATTGGCGCGACTCCCGCCAGCCCTTCCTGCCCACATGGCCATTTGGCTTTGGCACGAGTCCCAGGGACTTCCTTCCTTCCGTGCCAGATGTCTGCCTCCAGTGCCGGCTTTACAAGTGCCGGAAAATGCCGCCTTCTCAGCATCCAGGGAGCGAATGCATTTGCAAACGTGCCTTCGGAGACAACAACTTCTCTGGTCCCTCGACCGCACTGTTTCTCAACCTTCCCAACGCCGCGACCCCTTAATACAGTTCCTCATGTTGTGGTGACCCCCAACCATCACATTATTTTCATTGCTACTTGAATGAAAAGTAATACCTCCACCTTGGTAACTCCTCAACAGATAGCAGTACTGGTATGTGGCAGGTACTGGCTTGTTCAGTAGACTCTCCTCTACAGTTCCATTTTGGTGGGAAGCCTTAGCATTCAACGGTTGTGTTGTTAAAGTGAAAAGTAATGCCTCCACCTTCGTAACTCCTCAACAGATGGCAGTACTGGTATGTGGCAGGTACTGGCTTGTTCAGTAGACTCTCCTCTACAGTTCCATTTTGGTGGGAAGCCTTAGCATTCAACGGTTGTGTTGTTAAAGTGGAAAGTAATGCCTCCACCTTCGTAACTCCTCAACACATGGCAGTACTGGTATGTGGCAGGTACTGGCTTGTTCAGTAGACTCTCCTCTACAGTTCCATTTTGGTGGGAAGCCTTAGCATTGAACGGTTGTGTTGTTAAAGTGAAAAGTAATGCCTCCACCTTCGTAACTCCTCAACACATGGCAGTACTGGTATGCGGCAGGTACTGGCTTGTTCAGTAGACTCTCCTCTACAGTTCCATTTTGGTGGGAAGCTTTAGCAGAAAACGCAATGCCTCCACATTCGTAACTCCTCAACAGATGGCAGTACTGGTATGTGGCAGGTGCTGGCCTGTTCAGTAGACTCTCCTCTACAGTTCCATTCTGGCAGGAAGCCTTAGCAGAAAAAGTAATGCCTCCATCTTTGTAACTCCTCAACACATGGTATGTGACAGGTACTGGCTTGTTCAGTAGACTCTCCTCTACAGTTCCATTTTGGCAGGAAGCCTTAGCAGAAAAAGTAATGCCTCCACCTTCGTAACTCCTCAACGGTTGGCAGTACTGGTATGTGGCAGGTACTGGCATGTTCAGTAGACTCTCCTCTACAGTTCCATTTTGGCAGGAAGCCTTAGCATTGAACAGCTGTGTTGTTAAAATGCGAAGTATGGAACCCTGTGCAGTCGGTTTATGGTGATTGTGTTGATGTGAGTACAGTGCCTTAGCGTGACAAACAAAGAGTTGGATGTCCTACGACAGCAACCACCGAGTTTCCGCAACCAGTGTCTCACAGTTCTCTCAACGTACCCATTGTGCACAGACCTTCCGATAGCCAAGCAAAGCAATAATGTGACCCACGCGTTCATGTGAAATGCCGATTATGCTTGAAATTTCTCTCTGAGTGATACGACAATCGTCCTGAATCAAACTGTCAAACTTTTGCTTGTGAAACTCGGTGGTTGCTGTCACAGGATGTCCAGCTCTTTGTTTGTCATTCAAGTGTTATGTTCCCACCACAACACCTTTAATGAAGCACAGTACTCACATCAACACAAACCCCATAAT
The DNA here is from genome assembly GCF_025583915.1 of Anolis sagrei ordinatus. Taxonomy (NCBI): domain Eukaryota; kingdom Metazoa; phylum Chordata; class Lepidosauria; order Squamata; family Anolidae; genus Anolis; species Anolis sagrei. Next base: position 18,202,315 of record NW_026844811.1, on the reverse strand, counting down.
CAGGTTGCATTCTCTGATGAATCTCCTTTGGGGTGACACCTTCTGCTGTCAAGAATTCAATGACTGCATGTTACTTAAGTCGCATTGACCGACCGTCTGAGCAGGGTTCCATACGTTGCACTTTAACAACACAACCGTTCAATGCTAAGGCTTCCTACCAAAATGGGACTGTAGAGGAGAGTCTACTGAACAAGCCAGTACCTGCCACACACCAGTACTGAAGGAGGCATAAGCATAAGAAGAATATTAAGTTGCTAAACTGCTCAGCTTACGTAGGAAATTGGTTTGCGGTTAAGCGTGATACTGAAGTCTGCAATTAGAGAACAAAATGTGGTTTTGACAGCCTAACACTGTTTGTGAGTTGTAGTTGCTGGGATTTATAGTTCAGCTACAACCCAAGAGCATTCTGAACTCCACCAACGACTCCATATCTGCAATTTCACACTGGAGGACAGCTAAAAGAGGTCAGAGACCCCCAATCTTGTATCCCATGAAGACGGATGACCCCTTGGCTGATAAGCTTCTCTTATGTGTCCTCCACGGGCATTTCCTTGGCTCCTCTTAGATGAGATGCCCCTGGGGATGGGCATGGAGAGGTTGCCAGCAAGCAACTGGCACATGGCAGGGAGTCTGAAGGGGAGATGGGCCAAGTTGGAGAACAATGCCTCTCTTTGTGCGCCAACAAAGGGGCCTTTGAGAAGCTCACATATGATATGATATCATCGTGCAATGTCTGGGCGTCATCCCAGCCTGCCAGCTCTGGGTGGTTCTGCCCTGCGGCCTGGGTCTCTTCCTCCGTAATTGCCTTTAGATGTTGCCGCACATATTTATTTTTATTTTTCTGCCCTTTCCATCCTTACAGTAACACCACGAGGTAGTCCAAGCTGTCATAGAAATGCCCCTAGAAATGCATAATTTATGTCTGTTGGAAATAATATAATATAGTGTAATACTTTGTATATACATACAATATATATCTATAATAAAAAGTGAATGTTTGTATATGGGTATGTATGTGGCAGCGTTCTGATTGGTTGCCACTGTGGTATTATTTGCATATGGTCTCTGATTGGCCAGCCTCAACATTCTAACATTCTGAGGTGACAGAGAGAGGAGAGGAAAAGGCCTGAGGCTGTGGCTGCTATCTGATTGGTTGCCACTGCGGTACAATTTGCATATGGTCTCTGATTGGCCAGCCTCAACATTCCAACATTCTGAGGTGAGAAGAGGTAAAGGCCTGAGGCTGTGGCAGCTATCTGATTGGTTGACTTTTGTGCAGGGAGCTGGCTGAGCCTGGGACAATTGGTAACTGTTACATTTTTCAGGCTCGAATCTCCAACCTGCCTGTCTTCACTCCA